>SJYA01001437.1:756811-798993 GCA_006410615.1 Neotragus moschatus
AATAAGGAGTTCATGATCTGAGCCACAGTCAGCTCCTGGTCTTGTTTTTGCTGACTGGATAGAGTTTCTCCATCTTTGACTGCAAAGAATGTAATCATATAATCAATATGATTTCAGTGTTGGCCATCTGCTGATGTCCATGTGTAGAGTCTTCTCTTGTGTTGTTGGAAGAGGGTGTTTCTTATGACCAGTGTGTTCTCTTGGCAAAACTCTATTAGTCTTTGCCCTGCTTCATTCCGCATTCCAAGGCCAAATTTGCCTATTACTCCAGGTGTTTCTTGACTTCCTACTTTTGCATTCCTATCCCCATAATGAAAAGGACATCTTTTTTGGGTGTTAGTTCTAAAAGGTATTGTAGGTCTTCATAGAACCATTCAACTTCAGTTTCTTCAGTGTTACTGGTTGGGGCATAGGCTTGGATTACTGTGATATTGAATGATTTGCCTTGGAAACAAATAGAGATCATTTTGTCGTTTTTGAGATTGCATCCAAGTACTGCATTTCAGACTCTTTTGTTGACCAAGGTGGCTACTCCATTTCTTCTAAGGGATTTCTGCCCACAGTAGTAGATATAATGGTCATTTGAGTTAAATTCACCCATTTCAGTCCATTTTAGTTCGCTGATTCCTAGAATGTCGATGTTCACTCTTACCATCTCCTGTTTGACCACTTCCAATTTGCCTTGATTCATGGACATGACATTCCAGGTTCTTATGCAATATTGCTCTTTACAGCATCAGACCTTGTTTCTATCACCAGTCACATCCACAACTGGATATTGTTTTTGCTTTGGCTCCACCCTTTATTCTTTTTGGAGTTATCTCTCCACTGATCTCTAGTAGCATATTGGGCACCTACCGACTCGGCAAGTTCCCCTTTCAGTATCCTATCATTTTGCATTTTTATACTGTTCATGGGGTCCTTAAGAATACTGAAGTGGTTTTCCATTCCCTTCTCCAGTGGACCACATTCTGTCAGACCTCCCCACCATGACCCTCCCGTCTTGTGTGGCCCCACATGGCATGGCTTAGTTTCATCGAGTTAAACAAGGCTGTGGTCCGTGTGATCAGACTGGCCAGTTTTCTGTGATTATGGTTCCAGTGTGTCTGCCCTGTGATGCCCTCTTGCAACACTTACCATCTTACTTGGGTTTCTCTTACCTTGGACATGGGGTATCTCTTCACGGCTGCTCCAGCAAAGCACATTTGTTAGACTTACTTTAAAATTACAAAGAATAAATGATAATAAGATCTTCTGTATATCTTCCAACAGAAGAGAAATAGTTCAGTTCAGTTCAGTTGCTCAGTCACGTACGACTCTTTTGCGCTCCATGGACTGCAGCAAACCAGGCTTCCATGTGCATTACCAACTCCAGGGGTTACTCAAACTCATGTGCACTGAGTTGGTGATTCCATCCAACCATCTCATCCTCTATCATCTCCTTCTCCTCTGACCTGCAATCTTTCCCAACATTAGGGTCTTTTCAAATGAGTCAGTTCTTCACATCAGGTGGCCACAGTATTGGAGTTTCAGCTTCAGCATCATTCCTTCCAATGAATATTCAGAATTGATTTCTTTAGGATTGACTAGTTGGATTTCCTTGCAGTTCAAGGGACTCTCAAGAGTCTTCACCAATAACACAGTTCAAAAGCATCAGTTCTTAAGTGCTCAGCTTTCTTTGTAGTTCAACTCTCACATCCATACATGACTACTGGAAAAAACATAGCTTGGACTAGACCAACCTTTGTCGGCAAAGTAATTTCTAAAACTTTTAATATGCTGTATAGCTTGGTCATAGATTTTATTCCAAGGAGTAAGTGTCTTTTTATTTCATGGCCACAGTCATCATCTGCAGTGATTTTGGAGCCCCTCAAAATAAAGCCTGTCACTGTTTCCATTGTTTCCCCATCTATTTGCCATGAGGTGATGGGACCAGATGACATGATCTTAATTTCCTGAATGTTGAGCTTTAAGCCAACTTTTTCACTCTCCTCTTTCACTTTCATCAAGAGGTTCTTTAGTTCTTCACTTTCTGCCATGAGGGGGTTATACATATACATATGTTTTTATATATATGTTTATATATACATATATGTATATGTATACATATATACATATCTAAGGTTATCGATATTTCTCCCAGCAATTTTGATTCCAGCTTATGCTTCAGCTTATGCTTCATCCAGCTCAGCATTTTGCATGATGTAATCTGTATATAAGTTAAATAAGCAGGATGACAGTATACAGCCTTGATGTATACCTTTCCTGGTTTGCAACCTGTCTGTTTTGCTATGTCCAGTTCTAACTGTTGCATCTTGGCCTGCATACAGATTTCTCAGGAGGCAGGTCAGGTGGTCTCTATTTCCATATCCTGAAGAATTTCTCACAGTTTGTTGTGATCGACATAGTCAAAGGCTTCGGTGTAGTCAATAAATCAGAAGTACATGCTTTTCTGGAAATTTCTCACCTTTTTGATAATCCAGCAGACACTGGCAATTTGATCTCTGGTTCCTCTGCCTTTCCTAAATCCAGCTTGAACATCTGGATGTTCATGGTTCATGTACTGTTGAAGCCTGGCTTGGAGAATTTTGAGCATTACTTTGCTAGAGTGTGAGATGAGTGCAACTGTGTGGTAGTTCGAATATTCTTTGATATTGCCTTTCTTTCGGATTGGATTGAAAACTGATCTTTTCCAGTCCTGTGGCCACTGCTGAGTTTTCCAAAGTTGCTGGCATATTGAGTGCAGCACTTTCACAGCATCATTTTTCAGGATTTGAAATAGCTCAACTGGAATTCCATCACCTCCACTAGCTTTGTTCGTAGTGATACTTCCTAAGGCCCACTTGACTTCATGTTACAGGATGTCTTGCTCTAGGTGGGCGATCACACCATTGTGGTTATCTGGGTCATGAAGATCTCTTTTGTATAGTTCTTCTGTGTATTTTTGTCACCTCTTTTTAACATCTGCTCAGTTAAAGTGAAGTCGCTCAGTCATGTCCAACTCAGCGACCCCGTGGACTGCAGCCTACCAAGCTCCTCTGTCCATGGGATTTTGCAGGCAATAGTACTGGACTGGATCGCCATTTCCTTCTCCAGAGGGTCTTCCCAACCCAGGGATTGAACCCAAGTCTCCCACATTGTAGACAGATCCTTTACCGTCAGAGCCACCAGGGAAGAGATGCTTCACTTAAGTCCATATCATTTCTGTCCTGTATTGTGCCCATTTTTGCATGACATGTTCTCTTAGTATCTCCAATTTTCTTGAAGAGATCTCTAGTTTTTTCCATTCTATTGTTTTTCGCTATTTCTTTGCAATATCACTGAGGAAGGCTTTCTTATCTCTCCTTGCTATGCTTTGGAACTCTGCATTCAAATGGGTATATCTTTCCTTTTCTCCTTTGCCTTTAGCTTTTCTTCTTTTCTCAGCTATTTGTAAGGCCTCCTCAGACAGCCATCTTGCCTTTTTGCATTCCTTTTTCTTGGGGATGTTCTTGATCACTGCCTCCTGTACAATGTCATGAACCTCCATCCATTGTTCTTCAGGCACTCTGTCTATCAGATCTGATCCCTTGAATCTACTTCTCACTTTCACTGTATAATCATAAAGGATTTGATTTAGGTCATACATGAATGGTCTAGTGGTTTTCCCTACTTTCTTCAGTTTATGTTTGAATTTTGCAATAAAGAGTTCAGGATCTGAGCCAAACTCAGCTCCCAGTCTAGTTTTTGCTGACTGGATAGAGCTTCTCCATCTTTTTCTGCAAAGAATATAATCAATCTTATTTTAGTATTGACCATCTGGTGGTGTCCATGTGTAGAGTCTTCTCTTGTGTTATTAGAAGAGGGTGTTTGCCATGACCAGTGTATTCTCTTGACAAAACTCTCTTAGCCTTTGACCTGCTTCATTTTGTACTCCTAGGCCAAATTTGCCTGTTACTCCAGGTATATAATGACTTCCTACTTTTGCATTCTAGTCCCCTATAATGAAAAAGGACATCTTTTTTAGTGTTAGTTCTAGAAGTTCTTATAGGTCTTCATAGAATTGTTCAACTTCAGCTTCTTCAGCATTACTGGCTGGGGCATAGACTGGGATTACTGTGATAGAATGGTTTCCCTTAGAAAAGAAAAGAGATCATTCTGTCATTTTTGAGACTGCATCCAAGTACTGCAATCTGGACTCTTGTTGACTATGATGGTTACTCTACTTTTTCTAAGGAATTCTTGCCCACAGTGGCAGATATAATGGTCATCTGAGTTCAAGTCTCCCATTCCAGTCCATTTTAGTTCACTGATCCCTCGAATGTCTACGGTCACTCTTGCCATCTCCTGTTTGACCACTTCCAATTTGCCTTGATTCATGGACCTGACATTCCAGGTTCCTATGCAGTATTACTGTTTTTGGCATTGGATTTTACTTCCATCACCAGTCATATCCACAGCTAGGTGTTGTTTTTGCTTTGGCTTTGTCTCTTCATTCTTTCTGGAGTCATTTTTCCACTGATCTCCAGTAGCATATTGGGCATCTACCGACCTGGGGAGTTCATCTTTCAGTGTCATATCTTTTTGCCTTTTCTTACTTTTCATGGGGTTCTCAAGACAAGAATACTGAAGTGGTTTGCCATTACCTTCTCCAGTGGACCATGTTTTGTCAGAACTATCCACATGACCCAACCATCCTGGCCGGCTCTACATGGCATGGCTCATAGTTGCATTGAGTTAGACAAGGCTGTGGTCTATGTGGTCAGTTTGGTTAGTTTTCTGTGATTGTGCTTTTCATTTCACCTGCCCTCTGATGGATAAGGATAAGAATCTTATGGAAGCTTCCTGATGGGAGAGACTGGCTGAGAGGGAAACTCGGTCCTTGTTCTGACAGGCATGGTCATGCTCAGTGAATCTTTAATCCAATTTTCTGTTGATGAGCTGGGTTGTGTTCCCTCACTGTTGGGGCTTCCCTGGTGGCTCAGCTGGTAAAAAATCCAACTGCAATGTGGGAGACCTGGGTTAGGTCCCTGGGTTGGAAAGATCCCCTAGAGAAGGGAAAGGCTACCCACTCCAGTATTCTGGCCTGGAGAATCCCATGGGGTTGCAAAGAGTCAAACATAGAGGATAAGTTCTCTTCTTATCTAAGAACAGAGATAACATTTTGCTAAATAGAACATACTTCTCTCCCAGAACTTACTTTACAAATAGATTTACCTCATATGCTGAGTTACTAGGCAAACTTAACTAAGTGGGTCAAATCTAAATTATAAATTAACTTAACTCCTTACATTTAAAAGTCTGTGTTATATGCTTAGAACAAATACAAAGCATGTATTAGTATTTGTTAAACAGATAAACAGGGCTTCCCTGGTGCCTCAGTGGTAAACAATATGTGTGTGCTAAGCCACTTCAGTCATATCAACTCTTTGTGACCCCATGGACTGTAGCCCACCATGCTCCTCTGTCCATCGGACTTTCCAGGTAAGAATACTAGAGTGGATTGCCATGCTGTTCTCCAGGTGATCTTCCTGACCCAAGGATTGAACCCACATCTCTTATTTCTCCTGCATTGGCAGGTAGGTTCTTTATCATTAGTGTCATCTGGACACAACTTAGTAACTAAACAACAATGAAACAGATAGACTGTTATAATAATACACACAGTAAGAAAAAATTGGGGGCAATAAAATATTCAGATATATGTAAATAGCTAACCTGTATTGCATGTAGATGGAGAAGGAAATGGCAACCCACTCCAGTGTTTTTGCCTGGAGAATCCCAGGGACAGGGGAGCCTGGGGCTGCCGTCTATGGGGTCGCACAGAGTCAGATATGACTGAAGCGACTTAGCAGCAGCAGCAGCATTGCATGTAGATATCTTTATAATTGATACTCTAATAAAAAATATTTTGTAATATGTTTTCTTTGGTTTCCATGATTAATGAAATTCCTTTGTTGCTGTTGGTTAGTCACTAAGTCATGTCTGACGCTTTTGCAACCCCATAGACTTTAGCTGGCCAGGCTCCTCTGTCCATGGAATTTCCCAGGCAAGAATACTGGAGTGTCAGATTTAGAAAACTTTTGTTATTGCACCTCTCATTTCACTCTTGTTTGGTTTTTCCAATAAAAGGAAATGACGCCATTTAGATTTATGCTCTTCTGCTGCTGCTGCTGCTAAGTCACGTCAATCGTGTCCAACTCTGTGCGACCCCATAGGTGGCAGCCCACCAGGCTCCGCCATCCCTGGGATTCTCCAGGCAAGAACACTGGAGTGGGTTGCCATTTCCTTCTCCAATGCATGAAAGTGAAAAGTGAAAGTGAAGTCGCTCAGTTGTGTCTGACTCTTAGCAACCTCATGGACTGTAGCCCACCAGGCTCCTCTGTCCATGGGATTTCCCAGGCAAGAGTACTGGAGTGGGATGCCATCACCTTCTCCGTTATGCTCTTCTATTTACCCTATAAATGTGATTCTATAAATTCTTTTATTCAAATTAACTGCAAAAGAGTATTTAGTTGTGCCTTAGAATTTGTTAAAATACTATAATACCAATTAAATATTTAAGAAGAACCTCATGTTTGTAGTAATTCAGTTTTATGTAAATAATACTCGAAGAATAAGTCAATAATACTGTCCACAGTAATTCTGAATCTGTAACATGACCTTACTCCTATATCCTATGTGATGACTGACATCCTATAGAAATCCGTCAATTAGTAAAAATAGCTTTATGATTTTCTGCAAATATCACTGAGGAACAGCAATTTCCTTTCAGAAGAGTTGATTTTTCTAATAATCCAGGTGTAATGATTGAGCTGATACCATTTCGTCGTGTTAATAAAAATTGAAGCTATCCCTTATTTGTTTAATACAATGTAATAACATATTCCCATAATATTTAAGGATGCTTGAATAACTCATAGTTAAGTCTGAACAAAAAGGTTAAATAAGAAACGTCCTGCAAAAGAGCAAACAAAAATCTCTCTAATACTGCTATAGTTGCAGTAGTATTGATAGTAGAAAACTGCATGCAATATTAAGGAATAGATCCATAAAACAAAGGTTAGAATTTTCCTTTTATTGTTTTATCTAAGCTACCCCCACTTTGGTCCCTCTTTCTGCCTGCCTTTCTTCTTTCCTAACTCTTTCTCTTCTTTCTTTTTACTTCCCTAAAACCAGAACAAATGACTTTTGTGTGTTGCTAAAAACTTTATGCAATAGAATTAAACGTCTAATTTCAGATGTAGAAGAACTTGACGGAAATCATAAGCAAAAATGTTTTTATTGAATGAAAAGCAGGTTATTCTTCCAGCCTGCTTAGATCTTATATCATTGTACTAGAATTTCACATCTCAAATTTTTAGAAAATTTCCAAATTCAGAAAGAGGCTGATACATAAAGATATTTTCTCAAGATCACCTGTAATCTGGGACTATGAGTAGCTTTCATGCCTTATAAGGGAATAGTTAATAAATTAGAATATAAGTAGAAAGAATTACTATACATTATTAAGCAGCATTTTTCAAAGTTTCTAATAAAACTGTCTGAACACTGAGAAAGTGAAAGTGAAAGGCGCTCATTAATGTCCGACTCCCTGTGTCTCCATGGACTATACAACCCATGGAATTCTCCAGGTCAGAATACTGGGGTGGGTAGCCTTTCCCTTCTCCAGGGGATCTTCCCAGCCCAGGGATCGGACCCAGGTCTTCCACATTGCAGGCAGATTCTTTACCAGCTGAGTCACAAGGGAAGCCCAAGTATACTGGAGTGGATAGCTTATCCCTTCAATGGTCAATGAATATAGAAACACAATATTAAACATGAATTCAACTCAATAAAAACATAGTAAAGATAAAACCTATAGATTACATGGATCTTGAGTTACAACAACTAATCACAAATTATACAGCATTTTTAGATCTCAATTTAAGAAATTAAATATGACAAGACAACCAGGAAAATGTAAATAAGTACTGATTGTTGGGTCCTTGATGTCATTTAAGGAGTCATTTTTCTTATGTGATAATGAGAGTGTGTCCATTTTTAGAAAAATTTCAGTTCCTTTCTTTTAGTGGTAAATACCAAAGTGTACATAACATGATCTAAAGTCTTAAGCTTTGTTTCAAAATAATGCAGGTGGCAAGCAAGTGTGCAGGAGCAGAGATGAAGTTAAAAATGGCCATGTGTTTATAATCCATGAGGCTTGGTGATGGGTACATAAAACTTCATTTTACTTTTCTATTTGTACATTTTGAAAAGTTATATAAAACAATGTTTTGAAAGTATAGAATCAATGTAAATAAACTGAGCAAAATGTTAATAACACATATTCCATGTTAGAATAACAGTTTTTTATATTGTTTCTGAATTTTATAATTTTTATCTACTGAAAATATATTTATTCCAAAGAGAAAGAACAATATGTATCATTTAAATATATATGTATCCTTCCTTGAAAACTTTTACTAATCAAATGAAATGCAACTATGAACAATAAGTTAAATCTAGAGAATTTTTGTGGTCATTTTATTTAAGAATATAAAGACTGAGATACACATGAAAAGTTTTACTTGACCAAAACTTACCAGTTAACTTTAGTACAAATACAGCTTTCTTTTGATAGTAAATAATTTAAAACATGAAATGTGTAAGTAGCTAAAGGACTCTTTAATTTTAATTTCTGAAAAGCAATCAATGCATTTGAGGGTAATGAATAATAAGCTCCCTTTCCATAATAAGTATTTTATCCTGAACAATTCTGATGAAGTGTCTGATATCAAATATTAAATAACATGTTGAAGAAAGTACTAATATATATCATAGCTATCGATTCTTAGCTTTTATATATATATATATATCCATGGAGTTTTTCTAGGAGTAAGAGGGAACAATACTTAATTTGATTATATTTCTGAATCTTTCTGTATCTACACAAAAACTCAGAACAATGACTAAATTATAAAAACATTAGATATTCATGACTTCAGAAGGTAATTACTATTCATTCACTGGTTTAAAAGTTCACATAAATATATCTCATAGTAGAGTAAAATAAGCTTCTATTTTCTCATCTGTGAAACAATATGACAGGCTCTATAAATCACTATTTACTGGTAGACTAGGCAGAATGGGGATCCCTCCCAGAATTTATATAAGATTTCTTGAAGCAAGAAATACCAAAGGAATGATAAAAACATAATGAATTGTATGAAGAAAAGATCAATGGAGTTGTTAGGAGAAGATTTGGGGAATACTTTGAGACTTAAACTATGAGCAAGAAAGACAAATATAGCAGTTAATAATCATAGATTCTGGATTTATTAGTGACCCAAACTTCCTGATCAGCATCCTGAATTTATTTCCATGGTAGGTAGCTGCAGAGAGGGGTATATTTAGTCAGCCAGAATATAGTTTTCCAAAATAACAGACTAAAACATAGGGCACTGGCAATAGTGGGGGTCATACAGTTATAAAAATGACCTTGACTTTGGCCCACTTATAAGAAAGATTACATCCAATTTGGGTTCTGTTTGCTGCTGAGTCGCTTCAGTCGTGTCCAATTCTGTAAGACTTCATAGATGGCAGCCCACCAGGCTCCCCCATCCCTGGGATTCTCCCAAGAACACTGGAGTGGGTTGCCATTTCCTTCTCCAATGCATGAAAGTGAAGTTGCTCAGTCATGTCCGACCCTCAGCAACCCCATGGACTGCAGCTTTCTAGGCTCCTCCATCCATGGGATTTTCCAGGCAAGAGTACTGGAGTGGGGTGCCATTGCCTTCTCTGTTGGCTCTGTTTAGCTAGCACTAATAATGGATATTCACGGGAGCCCAGCGGACAACATCACATTTCAACTTGTCAGTGAACCAAGTCTAGGCATGTAGAAGAACTGCTATGAATCGAGGGCCCTGGTTAGTCAGCAGCTATTTTAAGCTGTGAAGTGGAGGATAAAATTTCCCCCAAAGGGATAGTTACCTCTTTTCAGATAAAGCCAAGATGTCACTGCTGCCTGGCTGGCTGAGTTCTTCAATATGCTATTTCCACTTGATAAGTGAAACTTTTACAGTCTTCCCATATTGTTAGTTACTAAAGCCTAAGTTGCCCTACCTCAAAATAGGACCATCAAGCCACAGAGTCACAAGGTTTCTGTGGATCAGGCATTCATTTTCATCAGTGGTCTAGCTGCAAACTAATAGCTATACATATTTAATTCTGCAAGCATGTAGGATGCTTGCAAAGGATGTAGATGGTGGCCACGTCTAGCAGGTGATGAGTTCAGAATTCTGAGAGAAAACTTCAGGTACAGGACACTAAGAGGCAAAAGCATCAGCCACTGAGACTTACAGTCTAAAGGGGTCACCAGGATCATGGGATTGAAAGTACTTGAACTTCTCTACATGTAACATTTTATGATCAGGAAGGTTCCCTCTGGGCCTAAAGAAATGACATATTACAGGTAAACTCTTTTTATTACATACATATGTAGAAGCAACAAACACACTATGTTGAATTGGTCCAAAGGACCCTTATACTGCTGCTGCTGCTGCTAAGTCGCTTCAGTCATGCCCGACTCTGTGCGACCCCATAGACGGAAGCCCACCAGGCTCCCCCGTCCCTGGTATTCTCCAGGCAAGAACACTGTAGTGGGTTGCCATTTCCTTCTCCAGTGCATGGAAGTGAAAAGTGAAAGTGAACTCGCTCAGTTGTGTCCAACTCTTAGAGACCCCACGGACTGCAGCCTACCAGGCTCCTCCTTCCATGGGATTTTCCAGACAAGAGTACTGGAGTGGGGTGTCATTGCCTTCTCCAACCCTTAACATAAGGCCATGTTAGATTCCTTCCTCTATTGTGGATCCTGACTAACACTGATCAGCAGAATATGGATGACTCATGATAGCAATGAGACCACGCAGTATGGTGCCTTGGTCACCTGTATCCAACAGAGCCATACAAATTTTCTTAACTGACTGAAGTTCTCCAATATACATGGACAGGTGTTTAGTCTCCCTGGAAAACATAAAGACTTTGCTCCAATCTCTGTTCATTCTTGTTCTTGAGTAAACTGGGATTGATAGAGATGGTGAGAGGCATCAGGGAGAATGGAGGTAGAGAGCAGCTCCCCACCAGGAAGCAAGACTCATTTATATATACTTTCAGTTTTGAGCAATGTGTTGGTTGTTTGCTAATTACTCAAAGTTCCCATGTTTTTGGCCAGTCTAGTGATCTATATTAGATGGCAAGATCCTTAGTTTGAAATTTTCTGTTTCACCACTGAGACCCATTAATGCACCAGCCACAGATACATTGCCTTTCAGCTAGAGCCATGGAGATTTCTGTATTAAATTCATGATAATACACTTTCTTCTTCCTGATCAATTCATCCTTTGGACAGTATACTTCAGTACAACTTCCTACTTTCTAGGCTCTAACCATTCATCAACAGCAAAAGATAGCCCCTTAATCTTTCTTCTTGTCCACTGTTTGGATAAAAGCATTTGCTCCTAGATCCTAGGAATTAGTCCCAAACCATCAAACCCAGCTCATAGAGCCTGTGGCCTTGAAATTTTAGAAATCCATGTCTCTATTCATATCCCATTCTCACTGCCTATTTGCAGAAGTTCTTGTAGTCTGAATACTTAAATTCCTTTGTCAGTTACATGCATTAGAAATCAGTCTGCTCCTTATTTTTAATGTTTTTTCTCTATATATTGTTCACAATATGGTAAATTTATTTATTTTTTTGAGCCTATCCTATCTCTTAGAGTATATTTTTTATTTATTGGTAAATATTTTACCAAAATTCCAGCAAATTCTCAGGTATTATCTTTTTAAATATTACTTCTTTGCAATTATTTCCATTGTTTTCTTCTAGAACTTTTACTCAACATATGATGAAACTTTTCAATTTATTCTCCATTTCCCTTATCTCTTCTTTCAAAAAATTGTATATTTTTTATTTATCTGTGTTTTGTATTGATTAATCACTATTTTTAACTCATTCTCTTTTTATATTCAGTATACTTAGTCTACTTTTTTAATGATATTTTTACTACTTGTTAAACATTCATTATTTTACTTTTCATATTTTCATATATAATTTTACTATACAATTTCTTTTCATGAATTGTATAGAATTTTAAAAGATATTTTGCCTTTAGTTTTTATTGATAAAGTATTGAGTTGTACAAAATGTATTTCACAAGCATAAAACAATGTTCTATTGTGTTTTTTTCAATATAAGCTTGCATTTTTTTGTTATTTTTTACATATTTAATTCCCTCTCTCACTTGCTCAAATATCCTCACAGATTTCTTCCAAGTAGCCCTATTATTTCCTTCATTCTGTGATACCTTTCTCATCTTCAAATCCATAGCAATGTTTCAAAAGGGTAGTTTGAGTTTCATATCCCCTGGTGATATTGGTGGTATTTTGAATCTAGTTCTGAAATAATTAGGTGATTTGACAGGGTTCTTACTTACCTGACTGAATCTGTGCCTTTCTGTTTACTTAGGATCACAACTTTCAAATAAACCAAAGCCTCCAATAGTTTAATGAAGAAGGAAATGGCAACCTAATCCAGTATTCTTGCTTGAAGAATCCTGTGTACAGAGGAGCCTGGTGGGCTGCTGTTCATAAGGTTGCATAGAGTCAGACACGACTGAAGCAACTTAGCATGCATGCATGCACTGGAGAAGGAAATGGCAACCCACTCCAGTATTCTTGCCTGGAGAATCCCAGGGACGGAGGAGCCTGGTGGGCTGCCGTCTATGGGGTTGCACAGAGTCAGACACGACTGAAGTGACTTAGCAGCAGCAGCAGACAATAGTTTAATGCTGCTTTCACAATGAACCACACCCAAGGTCCTAGTTTCAAGCAGTAAACCTGTCTTCACACTTATATTTCACACAAAGCACTCTTGTATTGCTGATCCTGTTCATGATGCCAATTGTCTTGCTGTTCACACTGTTTGCTGAACCCAGGGTAGGCAAGGCATGAACTAAGAGGCTGGAAGATGTGAGGAGCCATAGGAACTGCAGGCATGTCTATTTTCTCCTGGCTGGCACAGCAGCCACGACACAGCCTCTATCCTGGCTGACACAGCAGCTTTAGAAGCAGCCATAAAATAGCCATTATATAACCTCATATAACATAACCATGATGTTGCTCCAGTGTAGAAGCCCCAGTGCAGCAGCAGCCAGGGCTTTCATGGTGAAGCTCATACAGGCATACTGCACAAAGTAGCCCATGACCGAGCAGATACCTGATGCGTGTGTGCAGTGCTATAAGTAATCTCAGCTGTTACATAACTGTGCAAAGTCATTGTTTACAGAACATGGGGTGAGACTGCATGAGAGCATGGGGTGAGAGAGTCTGGCAACATCTTGTTGATTTCCTCACAATTTTTAATCAATGGATAATTCTAGACCAACAAGCTCTACTTATACATCAGGGCCCTGGGGTTGATAGCTTTAGCTGGGTTTATTCTGCTTATTTTGCATGGATTTTTGTTTTGGGTATTAATCAAGGAGGAATCTTAATTAGTTTTGGGGTCTTAGAGGAGTCTTCAAAGCTTGATATTTCTACATCATCTTGACAAGAAATAAAGGAGTAGGGTTTTTTGTCCTAAGTTTATTATAATATACACTCTTTCTGGCAACATTTAAAAGATGGTTCAAAGAGGTAAAGATAGCAAATAGTAACCTAAGAGGGAAAAATAAGGAAAATTGTATGGAAACCAGTGGCAAAGAATGCTTCAGAGTAGGAAGTTGAATAAATAGCTTTTTACAGATCAAATAAGATAAATCCTGACAAATATCTATGGGATTTAGCAACTTGGCAACATTAATAAGAGCAATTTTTGATGACATGTTTGCTCAAAAACAATTATTGGTAAGATATGAGATGCACTGTACAACCAAATAAAGAAGGAAAGATAAAGATAATAACGAAGTTTGCCTCAGAGGGTAACTTGAAACATTGGGTGACTGCTGAAATTTATTTTTCTTAATGAGAAATCATGATCCTTTAAAAACACAAATGTAAATTGATCAGAAGTGAAAGGCCTAGATGTCTAAAGCAGAGAAAGAAAGGAACATAGATCTAAAAATTCCTGAATACACAAGCCAGAATGGAAAAGAAAGATGGAAAGATAATCCTTGAGAAGGACCAATCTCTCCATCAAACCTACAAGAGGACAAAACAGCTGATAATGAGCAGTGCTTGTAAATTTGATGATCAGCATTGAGGTGGGACATTCTTATCTAATGATACTATTTCTCTTAGAAGCAGGAGAGCAGGTTACTGTTTAAGTTGGAGAGGGACTTGTAGACTTGAGAAGCAGAAAGAAACTTTAAGAAATGAAACCTCCTTCAGTCAGTCTAAGAGTGTGCTTGAGAAACTTGAGAAATACTGGCATGGGAACTCTAAATCCAATTTGAGGAAAACATATATGGAACAGGAAATAAATGAGAATCTCACAATCAATATCAGAATACACGTGTATTCATGAATGTTGCTGCACTATGAGAGAAGTCTGATATAAAAAGTGACATGAGTGGAGAGTGGAGGTAATGTCTATCCTTACAGCTGGTGGGAAAATTGACCAGCACATTTTCTGGAATTTTCTTTGGCTAAAAGGAAGAAAGCTACTGTCTCAAACTTTTGCAGTATAGCTCTTTCCTGAAGTCATAGTGGAAGATTCTATAAGAAAGATTTTTGAGTGAGAAGCCAGAAGAGGCTTGTTTGATGTGATTTGGAATGGTAGAGTGGATTTGAGTAACATCTGATATTCACTGGAACTATGTGAACATGCATGCATAATGACTTTTTTTTTCCCAAAAGGTTAATGCATGTATTATGTAAGCATGGCTTACTTTAAAGCTCTACAAATTTTCTCTCAGAAATAAAAAAAGTCAGCCTCCATTCTATCAATATTGAATATAAAAATTATAATATAAAACAGTTGAAATACAAATAAACTACATTAAAAATTTTAAAAAAGAATGTAAGAGAATGTGTTTGTATCAGTTGTAAGAGAACTGACAGCTCATTTTGTATTACTATCAGTTATAGAGGCTCCCTTTTTGATGATGGGTTGATTTTCTCTAGCTGAGTTTATTTTTCTGAGTCAGGCCCAGTGGAGAAGATAATGACACAAATATAGGGTCAAGTTTTGCTGTAAAACGACAGACGAAAAATAAATTCAGTACTAGAGAAGAATGTCTGTGACAGTAAAAGAGAGAAACTAAGCTGGATATGGAGAAATACAATGAAGGAAAGAACTGATATATGAAAAACAAATTGATGACTGATCAACTCATAGGTCCAAAAGGGTCAAAATCAAGTGTAATAGGGTCAAATAAATTTGAAAGTAAGAGGGAAGGAGTTGAATTTCTGAGTTACTGATCTAAGAGCTAGTGTACTTTGAGTCACAATAATGATTGTGATGCAGTTGGAGCCTGGCAGGCTACAGTCCAAGGGGATGCAAAAAGTTGGACACGACTGAGTGAATAAGTACAGCACATAGGCATACACAAAACATGGCTAAAAGGCTCCTGGGAATGAACAACTCAAGAAGCTTGGGTCCATGGCGATGAATGGGTCATCCATAAAGACACTGAAGACATAAAGACATAAAAACAAAAAAGACATAAAGAAAAAACAATTTATATAAAGACATAAAATCAACTATCTTAAAGTGATCCAGTGGTTAAAGTTAACAGTGGATGAGTAACTGTGATTAAGAAGTGAGTGGAGGATTACTTAAAAAAGAGAAGAAAGAGTATATCTAGGGATGTGCACCTCAAAGAAGCATGGCTTTTCTGGAGCTTAGACAATTCATGAACTGGGAACAGTAATATGGAGAGTGGTATTGGGCATTGAGGTATTCCATTATATTCTGGTTTTTCTTTTTCTGAACACATAGTTGACTATACTCCTTTCTTGCCATGAAGTTGAGCATAGTCATATGCTACTTTGGTCACTGGAATAAAAGGAGAAGCAGTATGCTTTCATTTCTAAGAAGAAACTTTTAAGAGACAGTGTCCAATTCACTGTTCCCACTCTTTCCCTGATGTGATCGATCAGCAATGCTCACATGGCAGTGCTCCATCAGCTCGGCTTCTATGGAGAAAATATGGAGCAGAACACTCAGCTGGCCTTTAATCCATACATAGTTGAAGTGAGAAACAATTTCTGTAAGCAAAAACTACAGACATTTGAGTTTAGCTCATGATGCCTGATCCAGTCTTTCTTATGAATCTGACCCAGCCTTTTGTACTGGAGCACCAAAGAATTGAGTCTTTCAATTTGTGGTGCAGAGGACTCTTGAGAGTCTCTTGGGCAGCAAGGAGATCAAACCAATCAATCCTAAAGGAAATGAACCTCGAATATTTACTGGAAGGACTGATGCTAAATCTGAAGCTCCAATACTTTGGCCACCTGATGAGAAGAGCCAACTCATTGGAAAAGACCTTGATGCTGGAAAAAAGGAAGTGCAGGAGGAGAATGGGGCAACGGAGGATGAGATGGTTGGATGGCATCACTGACTCAATGGACATGAGTTTCAGCAAACTCTGGGAAAGAGTGAAGGACAGGGAAGCCTGATTTGCTGTAGTCCATGGGGTTGCAAAGAGTTGGACACAACTTAGTGACTGAACGACAAAAACAGCCTCTCAAGATAAGTGAGGTGAGACAGAGTAGCCATCATGGACAGGGCTGGAGAGAGAGAGCAATCTGAACTGGAGGGAGGCCAAACATTGTAGGAAACAGCCAAGGAAGAGAATGGAAGTGAAGGAAGATTATTAACGATGGAGGGGTAGGGAACAGAGAATATAATAAATGGCTTGTGAGAAAGGAAGCGAGGGGTAACATAGGTCAGAGCAAAGTCAAAATATCATAGTACATTGTACAAATAAAAATACAGGAATTTTTAAATAGACCAGTTAGTCTTAGAGTGTTTATAATGTTTGATAATAAAATTGTGTGGTACATTTTGTTTAAAAAATATTTTCATGTTTAAAAAATATACTATTAAGGACACAAATTGCAAGTTTTCATGGCTTTCCACAAAATTCTGACATACACTGCTTGTTTTAGGAGTAGAATCCTCTACTCCTCTCCTCTTCCTTCTCTCTAGTCACAGATGTATAAGGTGAAATAGGCATAAAATTTGACATTTGGATGGTCCCGTCCATAGATTCCAGAGAGGATGTGGACTTTTCCTTATTTGTTTATTCTACTGATAATTTCAATAGGAAGCAGACTGAGTAGAAGAGGCAGTGAGATGTCTGGGTTTATGTTTTCATTCATTTCAGATACTTGCTATCCTTTCTAGCAGAAAAAAAGAAACTACTAATGACAGGTAACACTTACTGAAAGCTTATAATACACCTGGCATTATTCTTAGCACTTAGGATGTTTTATGTCATTTAATCTTTAGCATGAAGTTTATGCTTTTGTCAATATTCTTTTTCAGGTTAAAAAAATAAAATAAAAGTGAGGCTCAGGGACTTAGGCAAGTTGCTCAAAATCAGCCTATGATAATAAATAGAGGGGGATTTGGAAATTGGGCTCGTTGCAGTTGTTCTACTGGTTATAATTTTAAAGCATTTTTAATTCAAAAATACATTCGATGGACTGATTATCTTTCAAAATAGAATGAAAATGTATTAAGGAATAATGAATTGAAGAATAGATTTCACTGAGGATAGCAAATGAAGCCATGATCAAATCTCCACTAAATTATCTAAGTTCATATTGAACTTTTAACTATGAGAAATTGTCCTTGACAACAACACTGAATATTAATTCATTCATAAAATACCTATATTTTTACTCAGATATTTTTATTCCTTTAAAATTATTAATATACATATACATACTTTTATACTGCTTGTATAAATTAATAGACATATATACCACATGCCTATAAAAATATACGTAAACATGCATGTTTGTCTATGTGTAATTGTACTATTACACCAATTACTTTAAAAAATTATGACGGTCAAGTTTACTTGTCTTAAAAAACACTTAAACAATACACCATGACTTACATAGAGACAAAAAGAGAACACATCAAAACATTAGTATTATTTGTATGCACATTACATATTCTGTCTTGATTAGAAAATGCAACCTTGCCTGTTATATAAACTATATATAGTTTGACAAACTATAACATAAATAATTTATGTAAAGAGATGCATGGGAATGAATCTGTTTACCTTAGCAAATACATAAAAGCAACGTCATTTATTTCAGGTCTTAGAATGACCTGAAAGCAGTGCCTGGCAACAAGATTCATCATAATTCAAACAAATCCTTTACACCGTGAAAGATTGATTTGAAAACAGAAGGACACTAGTTGTTTCGTTACTATGGCTTTTCCTGGCAGTAATCCAGGTATTACAACTGCACAACCTTACAAACAGCATAGGAATTGACTGTTTTAACAAAGGTTCTCAGCTGGGTCATGAGTGGTGCACATTAATTCTCACTGTGCATTGATGAGCTCTCTTTGAACTTTGCCAAGGTTTAAACAATAATGACAGGCCTCTGGCACTGTCTGAAAACATGGGCCTTGAACTATACTTCAAGAATGAAGCTTTTCGTTTGTTTTTGTAGGAAACCACATTTTGGTCATTTAGACCAGTTATCAGTTTTCATTAGATCTGGAGTCTTAAGGAAACTTGAAAGTATCAGCAAAGAATTTTTTGCCACATCCATCTTCTAAAGCAAAGAACCTAATGTTGCTCTTAAATTAATCTTTAAAGGTTATATATTTAAATCCCATTAAGAAAAGTGTCTGCAAACCTTTTAATGGTATGATAATAAGAGAAAATGTATAGACTGGATCAAATGAAATCTGTGGCATTTCATTTTATGTGGTATTTCATTTTAATGTATAAAAATACCAATTTTATGTTTCAACCTAATATTGCTATTTACATAATTAATTGATTTGCCTAAACATTTTTCCCTTCATTTTGACTTCTAAATACTGACACCTGATTACATTTTTATTTGTAATGTTGATCACAAGGTAAGAGATCATTATACTCTATTTTGAAACACTAATTAGCTTTTTTTTTATTTTATTAATTTTTATTTTTTTAGTTTGTTTTGCTTTACAATACTATACTCATTTTGCCATACATTGACGTAAATCAGCCATAAGTGTACCTGAGTTCCCAATCCGGACTCCATCCCTTCCCCCTCCCTCCCCACAAGCTTTTTTAAGCAAGGAAAATGAAACAAAATAGTTATGTGTGTATGTGAGCACACTTGCATATACATTTTCCTGCAATTGACTCATCATAATTGTTGACTGATAGATGCTGTTGAGTTCAGTTCAGTTCAGTCGCTCAGTCGTATCCGACTCCTTTAGTGAATAATATTTTAGGAGAAAGTGATAATAAATAATTTATACTGATTTGTAAACATTGTTTTCTTTTACAATGGTGACTGGTGCTTATACAAAAACATTTCTTGGACACATTTTCTGATTCACAACTCTGATCATGTTAGATCTTTCACGACGCATTCACAATGCCATCTTACCACACCTTTAGCATGCTTCCAATCTTAGATATTCTTTCTTTGTGCTGGATGTACTCTCCAGCCCTCATGGGTTCATCATGACATCTGATTCTTTAATCAATCTTTTATGGTAATTGTATATTCATATCTAGTTTCTGTACCACATTATATATTCTAAAGGGAGGAGTGTGACACACAAGTCTATCTCTGTGACACTGATAGTGACTGGCACAGAGCAGAGAAAAAAGCAGTCCATCAATGAATAACTGAAATAAAAGTCCTTTGGGCTTCTTGTTGAATATATTTATTCTCAATGATATTAACAACATTGCTGTCCTTTTTTATAACTCCTATGGTTTTGTTTAAATAAATGTTATGTATTTAATTTTGATGTTCTCTTATTTGGGAATGAGGTCAGGAAAATGTCATTTCCCAAAAAAATAAAATCGACAATACCAAAATCCAATATACAATGAAAGGGACTAAGTATTTGTAGAGATATCCCACCAGTTGCATTTCCAGAAGGATTACATGATCAGAAGAATAGTTTTAATTCTGAACAACTAAAATGAAAGAAATACGAAGCCAGAAGTTTTTGAGCTGGCATTTGCTGAGTACACTGACAATTCTCTAATCCTCATAGTCTAGCTCTGAGGTAGACTCCAAAGCTGAGAAGCCCAACTCCAAAGAAAAGGCCCGGGGTCTCAAACAAAATGAGAAATGAAAGATCAGATGTGAGCCTTTTGTATAAAAGCAACATGCCCTAGCACACTCATACTCAGTGAGTCAACTAAAATAAAGACAATGCCAGAGTTTAAGCTTTCTAAGGTCCTTGCATGGTTTTGATATTGACAGTTTGTTAAGCATGCTTGCTAAAATAGCCACTAAAATAATAAAAAGTAAATAAAGGTTATAACTTTAGACTAATAGAGGAAGAAAGGATTGAGACCAAAGAAAATTCATTCAATCCAAAAGAAATCAAGAAAAAGAGAGCAAATTTAGATGATAAAAATGAAATTGTCCTGAGAGATTATCATTGTCTTAATCACTTATCCATCTAATCAAGAAAAGCAGCTGCTCTTTCAAAAAATGATAGCTGACTTAATTGTACTGTAACTTGAGTTAAATCCTTCCTTGAGTTAAAATGCTGTGAGTCTTCCTAGTAAAATGAGAGAAAAAATAGTAGATTCAGGGTTTTAACCCCAGGAATGGAAGCACTGGTTCTTAATTCCCTGTATTTAGTACTTAGAAATAAACATCATCAGAACACAAGATTGCTGGTTACCCAGGCTTTGTTCTTTTATTTCTAAGTTGGATGACTGCTAAGTTGGTTTTTATTTGCACCTATGGAATAGGAGTAAGAACACTAGGAAGCACTGATGAAAGTTAATACTCTGGTTTCAAAATAAATTCTGTATGTTTAGTTATCTCAATAACTCTTTAATACTGCATAATAAGCACTGGGGATGTGCATAACTAAGGACTAGACCCAGAATCAGGAGATCTCCACTGAGGAATCACTGGTTTGTAATGAAGGGCTCTGGTGAGAATTGCTGCCAGTGTTAAACATGTTTAACTTAATCTTATCCTCAGTTTATGAAGCACAGCTCAGAATTCAGCTTATTATTAACATATCTTTTAAAATATTGCATTTCTAATTATTTAAATGCTGGTTGAAAATAGACATAAAATTCACCTAGTCTAGTAATGGTTTGTGTATAAAAGCAGGCAAAATATACGTCAGGAAGTTTGGAATAAATAAAAAATAACAGGGGCTTCTTTGGTGGTCCAGTGGTTAAGAATCCACCTGCCAGTGTAGAGGACATGGGTTCGAGCCCTGGTCTGGGAATATGCCACCGAGCAAGTAAGAATGTATGCCACAGCTACCGAGCCAGCACTCTAAAGCCCTTGAGCCACAAATACTGAGCCCATGTGCCACAACTACTGAAGTCTGTGCACTTACAGCCCATGCTCTGCAACTGAAAAAAACGCCACTGTGCATTGCAACAGAGTGGCCCTCTATTCACCACAACTAGAGAAAGCCCATGTGCAGCAACAAAGACCCAGTGCAGCCAAAAGTAGAGAAACTTTTTTTAAAGGGTATCAGGAAATTATTAAGGCTGAAGATGATATGGTGAGACACAATGTGAGGTAAGTACATTTGGAGTGGATGGGATATGGGGACTAGGTGAATCAGTCAACAAGTATCCATATGAATCCATGAATATGGCAAAAGAGTTGAAATGTATGGTTACTGAGCTGATGTTTGCAGTATTTCAAACACAAACCATAGGAAAATATTTGGGAGCAATTAATTTTATATTTCTGAGTGATTATAATATAAAGAATAAAATTACCATGAAAATATTGACAGATATAAAGTTGTCAACTGGAGTTTGCATTATGTTCAATATATACAGTTTCAAAGAGTGAAATATATGTCATGCCTTCTAGAAATGTTTCCATCCAAAAAGACTTTAAAATGGTGTTTAAAAGATGACCAGGATGAAAAAAAAAATAACCAGGATGACTTGTTTTCCTAACAAGCTGATGCTAAAATTGTTACTTTTATACGGATGATCCTTTACTTACATAATATTTCTATTCTGTTCTTCCCTGAGGAAAAGCTACCTTTTGACTGCATCACATGTAATCAAATTTCATTTAATTTATACAAATATAATTGTGATTATTTTAACCTTTTGTGTACCTGTTATTTTGAGAGGAATAAGTACAAAGCTACCTACTTTTTCTAAGGTTCTTATTATAACTCATGCCCTCCTATTATTACATCTTGTATTATCTGATATATCTGACAATATTTGCTTGAGAAACATTTAAAACTGACATTCCTATGTGCCTACAATTAGGATACAAAGTATTTCAGAATGCTTTTATCTATTATTCTCTAGCTGTGACTAATTTCTCCATTTTTAGTTTCTCATAAGTTCAACAGTCTTACCCCAATTTTTTTTTCTTTTTCAGAAGGAATCTGTGATGATAGGAGAGCTATGGCTTAGAATAAAATCACAGGTATGATGTGAAGTTTATTACACTCTGCTAGTGTGCAGAGTAGAGGCAAGACGGACCATTTATACCCATCCATCTGTTCTATGAATATTGTTTAACCATCTCTACTCTGTGTGTTGGGTGTTATGGGAGGTACCAAGAGGAAGATGAAATCATTCCTGCCTCAGTGAAGGTACTGACACCTGCATGGTGCAGACAAGGCATGCAAGTTGACAGCCAGATATGAGTGTTGGGAAATTAATTTGAGGCATATCCCTATTTATAAGTAGTTTTGTAGGTGGAGGTGGCCAGACTGACATGGATGGGAAAATAGGGTTGATTTATTTAAGAAAGCCTCATTAAGAATCTGGCGAAGGACAGGGAAGCCTGATGTGTTGCAGTCCATGGGGTCACAAAGAGTCATGACTGAGCGACTGAACAACAGCATTAAAAATCTATTGTGTCTTAGGCACTGTGCTAAGCCCTAGAGAATCAGATTATCCAAAGCTTATATCGTAAACAGAGAGAGAAGCCTGAAGATGTATCTATTGAATAACAGAAAGTGACATCAGAGAGAATATTTGGAATCTAAATATTGCTAAAAAATTAATCTCAGGTAAAAGAAAAAAGTATAGTGCATCATAAGGTATCAAAGATAATCATTTCTTAAAAGAAGAAAATACAAGGACTAAATATTTTATATTGTCTAATACTAAATTATTCACACATAAAGAAGTACATATTATACATTCGTACTTGAATACATCCCATAAACAATATCTTTGATATTCCAAAATCCAACTTGGATCTTTATTTTAAAAATTTGATCACAAATATCATCCTAATTAAATATATGAAAAATAAACTTTTCTCTTCAATGACTTTAGCAAACAGAATGTCCTTGCTACTGCTGCTAAGTCAAGGAACCAGAAAACCTTAAATATAATTTAAAATGACTAGGAAATTCTATGGGTGAAGACACATGCTTTAGCATAAAACAACATTGGTTAATGTTAGTGTAATTGCATAATAACAAATAAATGCATTCTCAATAGACTGTTCTGAATTAATAAAAATAAACCCATCTGGCAAAGAGATATAGAAATCTTTTGTTAATCCTGTCTTCAAAAGTATTCTTAATCAGATCAGAGTTATCTTAAATTGAACTGTTTTTCAATGCACTTAAATGAACCTGACCAAGTTATAGTTCATTCTTTTAGTCATGTGTGATGTTATATAAACTAACATCTTTTAGGTAGAACTACATTCTAAAATTAAATTAACTGCAGCGCTAAATATAGTATATTGGAAAAAGCATCTGTCATTTTCTTACAATTTAAGCTTAAAAACTTCCTTGATCCTTTTCCTTCCAGGTGGAATTAGACATATAGCCCTCAAGTTTCCCAAATATCTTGCAAACATCTCTATTACTGCATTACCTAAAGTATATAAAATGCATTTATGTGCCTATGTCACCTAGGATTCATACTTATCTCTAGTCTTCAGCGGCTAAAACTAGGACAGACTGAAAAATGCTGAGTTACTAGTACTGATTTGTACTTCTATTTAGGGCAAAGAGTTGGACATGAATGAGAGACTAACACTTTCACTTAGGGATATACTGAAGAATACCATTTTTTGGCCATTGCATTATTTCCACTATTCAAGTTTACTTTGAAAAGCAATTCCACATAACTCCTGTGGAAGGAAAGTCCAGGCACAGTTAAAAAAAAATGGTATTTATTCTATTAAGAAAATTCATTCTATGGTTGAATTTTTTAAATTATTTTAACTTTTGTTTAGAACTTTGATTTGTTATTGTTTAGATTTGCTTTATGTTCTAAAGAAAAGGTCACCTTAAAAAAGTCACATTTATTTAAAATAGAGAACCAACAGGGACCTACTGTATAGCAGATGGAACTTAGCTCAATACTCTGTAATAACCTAAATAGGAAAAGAATTTGAAAAATTATAGATATGTGTATATCTGTAACTGAATCACTTTGCTATACACCTGAAACAAACACATTGTTAATAAACTATACCCTAATATAAAATAATTTTATATCTGTTTTCAGTTACATTTATTTTGCTTTTCTTATAATAAATGCAAGTCAATACTTATGATTAAATAACCCCTTATACCACAGATAAATGAATTTTTCAGTCTACTGTTTCAACAGTATCACTGTAAATTCACTCTCTGAGTCAAATAAAACTTCTTATTGTTGAATTCCAATAATTCTAGATTTTTGATCTGCTCTTGTGGGTAATTTTCTCCCAGAATACCTTCGCCCTTATTGTTCTACTTTCATTTTTATATAGTACTTTATTGTTTGAGTCATCACCAAATCCTCAATTTCAAACCTTCTTCATTCTAATCTGTTTTCTCCTGTTCATTTAAGAAGCTTTTTAAAAAAGTTTTCTTTCTTTTTTAAGAAGCTTTTCTTGACTGTGTCAAGGAAAAGTTTCAATGCTTGGCAGTGTGAGACTGATTAGCTATGCACTGTTTTGTCAGAGGCAAAATTATATATAGGAATGTATAGAAGTCTCCATTCATCTATAGGAATCTCTATAATCCCGATTTAGTTTTTTACTTCTTCTAAAGTTTCTAATTATGTCTTATGGCATTTTTTTCTGATAATAGTGAATATCAAAAATATTCACTTTACAAAATTTTAAGTATTATAAGTTTAACAATCTTGTTTGAAGAAAGTAGTATCCACGGGGGATATTTATTCAATAATATATAGTTACAAAATAAAATAATCCTTAAGACTGGTTTTTATTATAATATTACAACCAAATAGTAAATTACCAGGAGTTCATTATTAGGGAATAGTTAGGGAAATTTTAAAAATCTTGAGGAAACATCAAAATTTTTAAGTTGTTTTTAAAATTATGTTTAGAAAACACTTAAATATTTCTAAAGATAATGTCAATGTTACTGCAAAAGTAAACAGAAAAGATAAAATAGAACCATTATATTTAAAAGATGGTATAATGCTGTAGTTAACACTCTTTCCCAGGGGAGATATTCAATAAGCAGTTGCTATTAAGTAAGTATCAACTATGGGATAATTTTTTGTGAATAGTGATCTATTATACGGTATAAATCAGAATTATACTAATCTGTGATCTCCTGATTGTGAAGTAACTTTCTCAATAGTTTGTCTCTGAACTATTTAACAGTACATTTCCACTTTCAACAACTTGCTGTTTTAATCACTGAGAAAATAGTTCAGTTACAGAGAACTAATTACATTAGCCCTTCTTAACATGTCATGCACTCTTCAAAGTATTTAGCTCTAATGTCTCAGTTAACAGTCAGAAGATTTCTCATTTAAAGTAAAAATCACTTTTTTACACTGCCTTTTTTCTCCCCCCAAAGGAAAATTATTAACTAATATTAGACTTAGACTATTTGGTTGTATATGCTCATGAAGACAGTGGAAAGAATCCAGACTTTTACTTAAGTATAAGTCCAACCCGTGCGGACTTAAGTTGGACTTATTGAACAAACTGCATGTGGTGAAAGAACTAAATTTGAAAAAAAACAAAAATATTAAGACTCTTAAATAATAGAATATCTTAATGAATTCCTAAGGAAGGATTTCTCCAACAAAGAAAGGAAAACATCGTAACTCTGAAGAAAAAATAAGTAAATCAACAAACTCAAACTTAAAAAAGTCTAATTCACACAAATACATACACATACTTTAAACAAATTAAAAGACAACATCCTAATAAGGAAAAATATTTGAATTATTAGTATACAAAAAATATAACACATTACTAAACATCAGAAAGGAAAGGTGAAGGAAGTAAGTGGGAAAATCAAAGGAGGAGAAACTAACTAAAAGGTCAATCAACATGGAAGGAGTGGGGGAAGAGACTACTAATAAAGGAATTATAAGTTAAAGCAATGGGATTTCTTATCTCCTGACTGTATGTTTTAGTCCCTTAGTTGTGTCCAACTCTTTGCGATCCCATGGACTGGAATCCACCAAATTCCTCTGTCCATGGAATTCTCTAGGCAAGAATACTAGAGTAGGCTGTCATTTCCTGCTCCAAGCGATCTTCCCAACCCAGGGACTGAACCTGGGTCTTTCACACTGCAGGCAGATACTTCATCATCTGGGCTACCCTTGCGGCTCAGCTGGTAAAGAATCTGCCTGCAATGGATTCGATCCCTGGGCTGGGAATACCCCTTGGAGAAGGAAAAGGCTATCCACTCCAGTATTCTGGCCTGGAGAATTCCATGGACCACAGTCCATGGGGTCGCAAAGAATCAGACATGACTGAGCCACTTTCACTTTTACTTTTTAAAATCATCTGAGCCACCAGGGAAGCCCTGACTGACCAAATTCAAACAGTGTGAATCTCAAGTTNCTGGGAATACCCCTTGGAGAAGGAAAAGGCTATCCACTCCAGTATTCTGGCCTGGAGAATTCCATGGACCACAGTCCATGGGGTCGCAAAGAATCAGACATGACTGAGCCACTTTCACTTTTACTTTTTAAAATCATCTGAGCCACCAGGGAAGCCCTGACTGACCAAATTCAAACAGTGTGAATCTCAAGTTCGTGATTCTGCAGAGAAACAGAAACTCATAAACTAATTGTAGAAATGCAAATTGGTAAAACAATTTGGAGAATAGTATTTTCAGCATCTAATGAAATGAAAAATATAGGTGAACTCTGCCCAACAATTCCTTTCTTTTGGTGCATCTCTTAGAGCAGCTCTTGCATAGGAGCTCCAGAAGACAAGACAGCAAGACAAGACGTGGCTCTTCTGAGAGCATCCATTTTCACAGCATAACATTGGAAATAACTTGAATCTCTCTCCACAGGGACTGGTTAAATAAAAATGGTATATTTCTAGTATCAAATATTCAAANAAAGCTATGGTTTTTCCAGTAGTCATGTACAGATGTGAGCTTGCTTGCTTGCTTAGTTGCTCAGTCGTGTCTGACTCATTGAGACCCTATGGACTGTAGCACTAGGTTTCTCTGTCCATGGAATTCCCCAGGCAAGAATACTGTAGTGGGTTAACATGCCCTCCTCCAGGAAATCTCCCCAACCCAGGGATGGAACCTAGGTCTCCCACATTGCAGGAGGATTATTTTACTGGCTGAATCACCAGGGAAGCCCAATAATAATGGAGTGGGTAGCCTGTCCCTTCTCCAGGGGATCTTCCTGCCCCAGGAATTAAACTGGGGACTCCTACATTTGCAGGCAAATTCTTTAACAGCCTAGCTACCCAGGAAACCCATGGATATGAGAGTTGGACCATAAAGGCTGAGTGCCAAATAATTGATGCTTTCAAAATATGGTATTGGAGAAGACTGTTGAGAGACCCTTGACAGCAAGGAGATCAAAACAGTCAATCCTAAAGGAAATCAACCCTGAATATTCATTGGAAGGACTGGTGCTGAAGCTAAAGCTTTAATACTTTGCCACCTGATACAAAGAGCTGACACTGGAAAAGACCCTGATGCTGGGAAATATTGAGGGCAAGCAGAGAAAGAGCCAACAGAATATGAGATGGTTGGATGGCATCACCGACTCAATGGACCTGAGTTTGAGCAAAGTCAGAGAGATAGTGAAGGACTGGGAATCCTGGCAAGCTGCAGTTCATGGGGTTACAAAGAGTCAGATACAACTTAGTGATTGAACAACAACAAGGGACTTCAGTATTATCTGTTATGTTTTATAACCTTTATGCTAAAAGAAACTTAAAGCAAAGTCAGCAAACATGTTAACAGTTGCCACTTTGTGCCATGGGAAATTATAAATAAATTTGCAGTTCTATGCTTTAGTGATTTTCCTCAAATTAAAAAAATAAATAACAATAACAATATTACCCTTGCCTAACTTTTTAAAACTGAAATACCAGAATGCTTCCAGTAGAATTTAAACTTGAGGCAACATGCTATCAAAATTCAAGAGCTATGGCACAAGTTAATTCCCATTTAGTAGAAACTGGCTTTTGATTTAGGCTCCCCATTTCTGTGATAATACCTGGAGACTTTTTAAGTTCCTTGATAAACAGACGTTTGACTTCCTCCCTGGCATATAATAAAAGAGCAATCAGAAGGCAAGGCAAAGTACAGTGAGGTCCTCTTAGGCTCATTTATGAAGTATAAAAGGCTTGATAGTGTTAAACACCAATTGTTGTTGAGCCAGCATGCAGGGAAGCATTCAGGCAGCTGGGAACCGTTGCATCACTGGCCTTAAAAAATATCTAAAAGAAGAGGGAATTAGGTCCTAAAAGACTACCCAATTTGTAATAGTTGTTTTATAAACTATAACATATTTTTTTCTCATTATTTTCTTAATCTGTCAAACGCTTTCAAGTTTTGTTTGCTTTTAAAATTTCAGTGGGCTCTTTAGAAATGTGAAATGATCAGGAAAAGCCTTGGTGATCAGAGTTCCAACATGGAATTCTGTAGGCAAACTTTAAACAGGGAACAAGGAGAAAAAGCTTAAGGACTGCATGAACCACCAGGTGTCAGGGGACAGTGAGAAATAAATTATATGTCAACATGTGTATTTGACATGCTGGGATTCCCTGGTAGCTCAGCTGGTAAAGAATCTGCCTGCAATGCAGGATATCCTGCTTCAATTCCTGAGTTTTAGGAAGATCCTCTGTAGAAGGGATAGGCTACCTAATCCAGTATTCTTGGGTTTCCCTGGTGGCTCAGCTGGTAAAGAATCTGCCTGCAGTGTAAGAGAGAGACCTGGGTTTGACCCCGGTGTTGGGAAGATCCCTTGGAGAAGGAAAAGGCTACCCATTCCAGTATTCTTGCCTGGAGAATTCCACGGACTGTATAGTCCATGGGGTCACAAAGAGTCCAACTCTTTGTTGGACTACTGAGCGACTTTCACTTACATGTGTATTTGAAAGTTTATACTACAATCTATCAGTATCTCTGCAATACTTTGAGTAGGACAGCTTTGAGAAAACACTGGTGATTAAAGAGGAATCTGACTATAGTGTGTAGGTACATTCCTAAAGAAGAGGCTACTAAGCCGCTTCAGTCATGTCCGACTCTGTGTGACTCCATAGATGGCCGCCCACCAGGCTCTGCCGTCCCTGGGAATCTCTAGGCAAGAACACTGGAGTGGGTTGCCATTTCCTTCTCCAACGCATGAAAGTGAAAAGTGAAAGTGAAGTGGCTCAGTCGTGTCTGACTCTTAGTAGCCCCATGGATTGCAGCCAACCAGGCTCCTCCATCCATGGGATTTTCCAGGCAAGAGTACTGGAGCAGGGTGCCATTGCCTTCTAAAGAAGAGGCAGGGAGTACATAATAAAGACATAGTAAGGTGGCAAGTGTCTGAACTAAATTGGTGAGTTTAAAACTGGAAGACAGGGGCAGATCNGACTCTTAGTAACCCCATGGATTGCAGCCAACCAGGCTCCTCCATCCATGGGATTTTCCAGGCAAGAGTACTGGAGCAGGGTGCCATTGCCTTCTAAAGAAGAGGCAGGGAGTACATAATAAAGACATAGTAAGGTGGCAAGTGTCTGAACTAAATTGGTGAGTTTAAAACTGGAAGACAGGGGCAGATCTAAGGCCTATTTTTAGCCTGCACAAAAAGAGACTTGACATCCTGCTTTATTAGCTTATGTATGGATATTTAGAAGTACATCTTCCTAGTTTTCCACTGCTAAGGCAAACATCATCCAAGACTGGAAAGTAATGCAACTGCCCTTGCCTCCTTTAAGGAATCCCATAATAATATGTGCTGCTAGTTTATTGTAGCCTATATGTTTCCCTTCAAACTTATGAATAACTGAATAACATACAACAGTTTTCTCATGAGCCTGCAAATGACTTATCACCCATAAGAAATTCATAGCCCAGAGCTACAAGTAAATGTATGCTCAACTTATTACAATAGCTGCATCACCACGTTTCTGTGTACTCATCTCTACTGCCAGGTTCAATAGCTAAGCTTGATTTTAATAATGAAAAATTGATCAAATATTTCATAAAATATTATACAAAAAGCTATGATGCTTTAATTTCCTGAGGAAAATGTGTCACTGTCTATTTCGTTCCTTGGAGCTTGAATAGACACTCTCATTGGGGCCCTTGGAAGATAATATAAAAAGACAAAAATTTGGAAAATACATTACATATTCTCTAAGGAGCAAGGTGTTTGAGTGTAACATTTGTTGTGGCACACTATGGACCATTTATGTCATTCTTTCATTCTTGAATAATAAACACTTTCTCTCATCCTATTATTTGTGTCTCCTAGTTATTTTCAGTATATTTGAAGCACATGAATACTACCATGCATGTACCTCAATACCAGAGGATTTATGGAAGCAATGAACTGATACAGTAAAATAGTGTCCTGATATAGATTTTAATCACTTTGGTGACTTGCAAAATTTTCAGTTTTTATAGCTTCCCAGAACATTTCAAACAGAATGGCCCAACAATCATCATAAAAACTCAAATCATGGCTAGTTTGATAAATAGTCCTCTTAGCATTAATACTAAAATGAGTAGGTCATCTATGTTAATGAAAAACTGCATAGATTTTACTTCATTTTCTCTGTAATAGTACCTACTATTAATATATTCCATGAAACATTCAAATAATATGATTCTGTAAATTTTTTATTTTACAAGTATATATTTGAGAAATGTCTGTTTAAAGGATTAAAGCAAGGAAGATAAACCTTTTAACATTCAGTCATACGTTTAACTCAAATTTGACACAATACCAAATTATACAATAAATATAAGAATATCCAAAAACATTTTGACTTTTCCAATAATGATTTATTTGATTTAAAAATAATATTAAATAGAAAGTTTCAAAAGAATTAGCTTGTCCCTGCTTTGCTAAACATTTCTCCCCTTTATCCTACCTATTAGTAATCTAACATTGGATTTGATTTCCTATCAATTCTTCTCTATGTTTAATTAATTCTAATATAAAACTACCATTCACAAGACATGGATCATTTAGGTAGGAAAGCACTGAGATATTGGAACATTGAAGGTTTCAATGAATAAATTTTACAAACTTAACACTAATTTTACTATTATTTAATATAAAGTTAATATCAATAGCAACTATAATCCCTACATCTTTCTCATTATATAGTATCCAAATGTTATATTTTTAGTTTTCAAAAGTAATACTCTTAAACTATAATAAAAACAGAATAAGTAAGAGATAAATTGAATTTATTAGTTCAAACATATCTCTGTTTCTTGATTATCTATTGTCATACACTATATTAGGAAACATATGTTTGTATATATAATTACTATATATGACATAACTATTTATTTTTTGAGAAGATTAAGGCTTAAAGAATTTGAAGCAATGGAACCAAGGCATAAAACTATACAGGGAAACAATTAGGACCTGAACCAACATCTGCATCACCAAGTACTTCCTAGGACACTTTCTGTGCAGTCCTGTTTCGGAAATGATGGAGGAGGAAGGTGTTTTAAGGGAAAAGGCTTATCATTTTCCAAAGACTAACAAGGCTTCAGGGAGCCCCTCTCTCTTAATAACTTTCTGAGGTTCTGTCTTCATATTGCACCATCAAGAATGGTCCCCGGTTAGATTAAAATATACTTAGAGATCATATCAAATTCTATACATTGAGGATCCTCTCAAGAATGAATGAGAGAGAAGTGGGTAAAAGCAGTTATTACCAAAATAGACTTCCAACTGTCAGAGCAAATTAAAATTAAACATAAGAGACTCAATCCTCTCTGCTGAAAATGATCAGAGACCCTTCCCCTTTTCTTAGAACATTTACTTAAGAAAACATAATTTTAAGTCTTGTCTCTCTCTCTTTTTGACATTTATGAAAAAGTGAAAGTTAGTCAGTCTATTAACCTTTGTCGTTTTTCAGTGCTAAGTTGTATCCAATTCTTTGCAACTCCATGTGTGTGTTAGTCATTCAATTGCTTCCAGCTCTTTGCAACCCCATGGACTGTAGCCTGCCAGGTTCCTATGTCCATGGAATTCTCCAGGCAAGAATACTGGAGTGGGTTTCCAGTTCCTTCTCTAGAGACTCTTCCACACCCAGAGATCCAAACCATGGTGTTGCTGTGCTTAGTCACTCAGTAGTGTCCAACTCTTTGCAACCCTATGGACTGTAGCCTGCCAGGTTTATCTGTCCATGGGATTCTCCAGGCAAGAATACTGGTGGGTTGCCATGCTCTCTTCCAGGGATCTTCACAACCCAGGGATTGCAAGCAGATTCTCTACCATCTGCACCACCTAGGAAGCCCTTGCAACTCCATGGACTGCATTAATCTTTACAAGTCAGGTAAGCCTCTTGCCAGGTTTCCCACTAAAGGATGCCTTTTTTAAGGACCTGAGAAGTAACTATTTCAAATGGAATCACCAGGGGTGGGAGAGAGGCTCAAAAAGGAAGGGATATAAGTATATATATATACATGTTTGATTCACTTTGTTGTACAGCAGAAATACAACATTGTAAAACAATTATATTCCAATAATAAAAAAATTTTTTAAAAGGAATAGAATCACCCATGAAGAGTGTATCCTAACTCCAAATTTCTGTGGAAATTTCTGTGGGTGAGTGCCTAAAATCTACCTGCTGTCATAAAAGTATGAGAAGCTCATTCTTCTACAGTATAATGGGCAGTATAAAGCCAATTATCTAACAAAGACGGTCATTCCCAGTTTAGTTCAGTCGCTCAGTTATGTCTGACTCTGTGATCCCATGAACTGCAGCACGCCAGGCTTCCCTGTCCATCACCAACTCCCAGAGCTTGCTCAGACTCATGTCCATCAAGTCGGTGATGCCATCCAACCATCTCATCCTCTGTCATCCCCTTCTCCTCCAGTTACCAAACAAATTTAATATGAACTATGTGTGATGAGTAGTACTTTCAAGGCTTCTTGAGGACTAGTTGTTTCTCTTCAGAACACATATGTACTATAATGGGTTGCGTCTGCTTGGCTATCTAAAAGGCTGATATTTTTTTCTGTCTTTGCCATCTCTTAGCAAATTGCCTACAGTGCACATCACATTCCAGTTTAATGCTTTTCCATAATATCATTTTCTTTTTCTTCTATCTTTGTAGAGACATTTTCTGGGTTGGAGGAAGATCTTATTTGTAATTACATTTCTCCATCACAACACCTGAATAAATACAGTTTATTGGTTATGCCCCCTCTACTCGACCATAAATTCAAGAAAGTCTACAAAACTGGATTGGTGCATAGCCTGTATAAGATAAATAATCATTTGCTTCTGTCCCCCAAGTTCATATACAAATGATAAGTACCATAATTCAGATGCAGCTGACTGTAGCACACAGTTCTAGATGTGGACATATGATCCAGGTGGGGCCATTCCACTAACCACCTTTGCGGTCCCAGCCTTATGGCTTAGTTCACAGATGGAGACATAGTCCTAGTTGGCCCAGTTGACACCCCTCTCCCCTCATCCCAATACCCTAAAAACAGATTTTGCTGAAATTTTGGCTAAAGGAGATCACTCTCTTTTTAGAAGGAGCACTCTAAGAAATAGATAAACCTAGATTTCTCAGCCTCACTACTACTGGTATTTGGGACAAATAACATTTTGTTCTGAGGGCCTAAGTACATTATTGAGAGGCTAGCATTTCTAGCCTATACCCCTTAGTGACAGCAGCAACACCCCTCCTGCCCCCTTAAATTGTGACAATAAATATGTCCCCCAACATTGCCAAATGTCTCCTGGAAAAAAAATAATTGCCCCGAGTTGAGAACCACTGGCCTAGCACCAACTTGAGCCACCTTTGTTACCATGTAGAAAGAAAGTGTTTAAGAATAAAATCAATAAAGAGAGTAAAGCCAAGAGATAACAAGGCAGTGAAAGAGAGACCAATGTATGCAATGGCCTGCTTTAAGCCCCTGGGTTGAATGTACTTGAAGTGAAAATCACTGTTGGATGTTTTTTGTAATGTGGGGCTTTAAAAAAATATGTGTTTGTATAAGCTCTATTTAGCCAAGGTTCATACTCTTGCAACTTATATAGCCCCAATTGATATTAAAACTACTGTACAACTTTGTTATTGTTTAATCTCTAAGCTGTGTCTGAGTCTTTTGAGACCCCATGGACTGCAGCCCACAGGGCTTCTCTGTCCATGGGATTTCCCACACAAGAACACTATACAAATTACATGCAAGTAAACAGTATAGATATTAAGTTGGTAATTAAAGTGTAATGGTATTATACAATAAGAATTATATGGAAACTCAGTGTAGGTGGAGTTCCTGGGGTCAGGGGAGGAAGCCTCACTGGTGAAGTGTTTCTGAAGCTGAGCAAGAGTAGTTTGGATCAGATGAGCTAGATGAGGGTTGAGGAGAGTTCTGAAGACAGAAAACTAGACTGGAGGCAAAGGAGAACAAGAATGAAAAAAGCCCACATGTGGGTGGAGAGAGCAGAGCAGATGAAAATATACAAAGTTGTGTCAGAGTTTCAACAGAAAATAGGTGCACACTCATATGAGGATATATGAGCAGGATTTATTTACAAAAGGACTAACTGATTCTCAAACTTCAGAGAACATCAGAATATCATCAGGGAGGCTTGTTAAAGTAGAGATTGCCAGATTTCACCACAGTTTCAGATCAGGTAGGTCTAGAGTGGGACCTGAAAATGTGCATTCCCAACACGTTTGAAAGTGATACTGATTCTGTGGGTCTATGGAATATACTTTGAGAACTACCGGTAAAGGGAATTTTAAGGAATGGTGTAGGAACCCAAAGCCATTAGCAGCTAAGCTGTAACCACCCCTAAGAACAGAATAAACACAACTATGTAGGGTATAAATTGGAACTGAGAGCAGAGCGGAGATTTGTGTAGAGCAGACATGATTGCAAGAAACTGCCATACAATGTGAGGACACAAGCCAATCTAAGACACTATATCAGAGAATGGAACAAGGAGCAAAATAAATACCCTAACCTCCTCTCTGACTTGGGCCTTTGCTTGGGAAGCTCTGTTGATTTATTCTATGTAGAACAACCTCCCAGTATGAAAGCAGGGTGGAGAAGTTCTGAGAGTCTGTCTGAAGGGTCAAAAAGATTTCCACAGGAGATAAGCAATAATCAATGCAGTTCAGTTCAGTTGCTCAGTCGTGTCTGACTCTTTGTGACCCCATGAACTACAGCATGCCAGGCCTCCCTGTCCATTACCAACTCCCGGAGTTCACCTAAACCCATGTCCATTGAGTCGGTGATGCCATTCAACCATCTCATCCTCTGTCATCCCCTTCTCTTCCTGCCTTCAATCTTTCCCAGCATCAGCGTCTTTTCCAATGAGTCAGCTCTTCGCATGAGGTGGCCAAAATATTGGAGTTTCAGCTTCAACATCAGTCCTTCCAACGAACACCCAGGACTGATGTCCTTTAGTATGGACTGGTTGAATCTCCTTGCAGTCCAAGGGACTAAGGCTTGTAAATATATTATATAGTTGATCCTATATCCTTCCGACAGTGAAAACTACTGAGAGATTATATGCAAAGGAAGGGCATGATCAGATTTCTCTTTCTTAAACAAGACTCTAGTTGAAGATATGAATAGATACCAGATTAGAGAGCTTCCCTGGTGGCTTAGATGGTAAAGCATTTGCCTGCAATGCAGGAGACCTGGGCTTGATCCCTGGGTCAGGAAGATCCCCTGGAGAAGAGGATGGCTATCCACTCTAGTATTCTTGCCTGGAGAATTCCATGGACAGAGGAGCCTGGCAGGCTATCCAGTCCTTGGGGTAGCAGAGTCTGATACAACTGAGCGACTAAAGACACTTTTACCAGATTAGAAGGAAAAAATTCTCATATGGGGCTCTTAATCCATGTAACAATGGAGCTGGAGAGAAGTGGGTAGCTTTTAGAATCATTTAAGAAGCACACTTAATACACATTGCAAACATGACACTAAATTTTTGGCTTGGGAAAACTATTGAATTGTTTATGCCACTTATTGATATATGAAACTCTTCAGGAGGAACAGATTCAGAAAAAATGAATAATACCTTCAGCCTGGAACATATTTCCTTTGAGGTGCTTATGAGACATTCACATGGAAAATATACCAGAGGTAGTTAGATATACGGGTTGAAACCTCAAGGCTGAAGATATAGAATGGAGAAATTTCAGAATGAGAATGGTAATCAAGCTCTGAAAGAGCTTGATAATTTTATCTAAGTAAAGTAAGGAGTGGGAGAAGTTCAGGGTGTTGATTAGTAGTTCAGTTACTACTTTACATTGAAATTAGCATATTCATGAACATGCAAACTAAGTTGAGGTGGTACAAGGAAAAATACACTGAGTACAGTTATCATTCTAGTTTAATGTGACATATGCTAAACATTAAAAACTAAGGCTACGCCAACAGTATGTGTCATGGGGAAAGTATCAAGAAAGGGTGTACTGAAATAGGATAGCACTTTAGCACAGAAAAAAATAGAAAGTGAAGTGACAGGTATGACACTGAGGATAAATGATTAAAGAACTTAAAAGCTTCATCAATAGTCTCAACTCAATACCAAAAATACTTTTTGAGGGATAAATGTCAAATAATAAAACCTTCCTTACTATCCCTTCATTTGATGTATTATTATCTTTTATGCCATAGCTCTATTCATATAACCCAACCTTCATTTTCTACTTTATAGTTCTCTTAAAGAAACATACAGGTACAAAATCAAGAAAAAATAAATCTAAGAAACATAAAACTTCTAATCAATTTTGAATCTCAAAAAACTTAAATAAAAGAACATTAAGCACACATGACGAATATAAAGCATAAAGACATTGGTTTGGTATAAAGGCATTTGTGTTTTGACTAAAATAAAAGTCTCCCATAAGTTAGTTATTCATAGAAATATATAGTGAATATTCTTTGTATTGGTCTGTATAGCATCCAGTCCACTTTCTTCAAGTATAAGCAACCTAATTTTCTTCTGAAAACCCAGTTTCCCAACTCTAAATCTATATGGTTTTAATCTTCACTGGTGATCCAGTGGTTGAGAATCTACCTTCTAATGCAGTGAAAGTGGGTTTGATCCCTTGTCATGGAACTAAGGTCCCACAAACCCCAGGGGGAACTACAAAGATCCCTCATGCTGCAACTAAGCCCAGATGCAGCCAAACATTTAATTAGTTAATAATTAATTAAGGTATTGACCCTACCTCCTAGTTTCTTGTGGGTATATGCCTAGAATAATCAATGAGAATACTATTTGCCTCTGAATTGGATAATTGGCACAGAATTTAGTTTATGAAATGGCAACCCTCTCCAGTATCTCTTGCCTGGGAAATCCGATGGACAGAGAAGCCTGGTAGGCTACAGTCCATGGGGTTAAGAGAGTTGGGCACAACTGAAGTGACTTAGCACTCACAAAGGTCAGGAAGGGGCTTCCCCAATAGTTCAGCAGGTAAAGAATCTGCCTGCAATGCAGAAGATACAGGAGATATGAGTTTGATCCCTCGGTTGGGAAGATCCCCTGGAGAAGGAAATGGTAACCCACTCCAGTAGTCTTGCCTGGAGAATCTCCCAGACTGAGGACCCTTCCAAACAGGTACAAACAATTGGACATGACTGAGTGACTACCCACACACATATAGGTCAGACAAATAAAACTGAATTTGGAGTTTTTGATAAAATTATACCTTTCAGGTGCTATATTTCTACCTAGAGGGTTAATTTAGAACTGCTGGTAGCAATTGTTGCTGTCACCTATTGAGAGGCACATGTCTAAGAGTAAGATAAATATAAGGAAGTGAGAACTAAATTGAGGCAAAAGGTAAGAGAAATAAAATATTAATATTCCAAATCCAGCCACACTATCTCTAGACTTCACGGAGATGCAAACTAATAAATCATTTAAACCAGTTTCAGTTAGGTTTATGAAAGTTATTCTTATATTAATACAAACTAACGGAAGGACATTTATGACCAACCTAAATAGCATATTCAAAAAGCAGAGACATTACTTTGCCAACAAAGGTCCGTCTAGTCAAGGCTATGGTTTTTCCAGTGGTCATGTATGGATGTGAGAGTTGGACTGTGAAGACATTTGAGCACCGAAGAACTGATACTTTTGAACTGTGGTGCTGGAGAAGACTCTTGAGAGTCCCTTGGACTGCAAAGAGATTCAACCAGTCCATTCTAAAGGCGATCAGTCCTAGGTGTTCATTGGAAGGACTGATGCCAAAGCTGAAACTCCAGTACTTTGGCCACCTCATGTGAAGAGTTGACTCATTGGAAAAGACTCTGATGCTGGGAGGGATTGGGGGCAGGAGGAGAAGGGGATGACAGAGGATGAGATGGCTGGATGGCATCACNAACTGTGGTGTTGGAGAAGACTCTTGAGAGTCCCTTGGACTGCAAAGAGATTCAACCAGTCCATTCTAAAGGAGATCAGTCCTAGGTGTTCATTGGAAGGACTGATGCCAAAGCTGAAACTCCAGTACTTTGGCCACCTCATGTGAAGAACTGACTCATTAGAAAAGACCCTGATGCTGGGCGGGATCGGGGGCAGGAGGAAAAGGGGATGACAGAGGATGAAATGGTTGGATGGCATCACCAACTCAATGGACATGAGTTTGGGTAAACCCGGGTGTTGGTGATGGACAGGGAGGCCTGGCATGCTGGGATTCATGGGGTTGCAATGAGTTGGACACAACTGAGTGACTGAACTGAACTCAACTGAACATACAGTTAAAGGTTTTATATTTGATCCCAAATCATGTATATGTTCATCATCTTTCAATGTATTTTACAAAGTTAAAACATAAATGTCCCATATAAGGAGAATTGGTGAGAAATAATTGATCAAGTCTAGGAGGAGAAGGGGACGACAGAGGATGAGATTGCTGGATGGCATCACTGACTCAACGGAATAGAGTCTGAGTGAACTCCAGGAGTTGGTGATGGACAGGGAGGCCTGGTGTACTGCGATCCATGTGGTCGCAAAGAGCTGGACACAACTGAGCGACTGAACTGCACCGAACTTTGGAGTTCAGGAACTTACAGAGTAAATTCCAAGTCATTAAAAGAAATATACTGAAATTTTGAAGAAAATTGGGTTTTCCTTGTGGCTCAGCTGCAACCCACTCCAGAACTCTTTCCTGGGAAATCCCATGGATGAAAGAGTCTGGTAGGCTACAGTCCATAGGGTTGCGAAGAGTCAGACACGATTGAGCGACTTCACTTTCACTTTTCACTTTCATGCACTGGAGAAGGAAATGGCAACCCACTCCAGTGTTCTTGCCTGGAGAATCCCAGGGACAGGAGCCTGGTGGGCTGCCGTCTGTGGGGTCGCACAGAGTCGGACACGACTGATGTGACTTAGCAGCAGCAGCAGCAGCTGGTAAAGAATCTGCCTGCAATGCGTGAGACCTGGGAAGGTCCCCTGCAGAAAGGAAAGGCTACCTACACCATTATTCTGGCCTGGAGAATTCCATGGATTTTATAGTCCATGGGGTCACAAAGAGTTGGACATGACTGAGCAAATTTCATTCACTTTACTTTGAAGAAAAAGGAATTTTTAAAATGGTTATCTGTTTCTAACCATTGTCTAAATCCCTTTCTTGACAGAGAGATAGGTAGATAGCTAGACAGATCTCCTTTATTCTCTTTCTTGACGATGAACTTTGTAATTAATGGCAAAGTATCTTCTAAATGTTTTGAAAATTGCCTATATTTGCTACTTCCACTAAGTAAGAATTTTTATTTAGGCTACAACTCACAATGTTTTTTAAAAGAAAATTATTTAAATAACTTTGCAGAATTCTTTACAATAATTATGTGCCTTAATATTAAGGAAAATGTCAAAATATGCTTAAATGTTACAGAACACATAGTCAAATATTATGTTATAATGTTTAAAAGAGTGTTTTCAAATAGATGAATTAATTAACACTGCCAACTGACAAATTATGAAATAATGCTTTCCTGACCAAGAATAAATGCCTGAATTATTTCTTAAAAAATAAAATAACTAGAGGGGCTCAGGATGGGGAACACATGTACACCCATGGCTGATTCATGTCAATGTATGGCAAAAACCACTACAATATTATAAAGCAATTAGCCTCAAGTTAAAATAAACAAATTAAAAAATAAATAAATAAAATATCTGTCATTCTGCTTTAATATGCTTAATATTCTTGCTTTATTTTTATATAGTATTTGATTCTAGATTTTTTGTACAGATTTCTTTCGTCTTTAAAGACAATAAGTATCTTATCCCAGTACAGAAAATTTTTATCATGAAATTTAGAATTTGTACCACCTATTCTCTCCATTGACTAGAAAGCTAATATTATGAAAGTGAAAAAGAAATTCACTGTTAAAAAACTGAATTCCATTTTATAAATCAAGACCAAAACTTCAAGTATTAAACCACTAACTACTAGTTAATTTAAGATAGACACATGTCTCTAATAGAATTATATTCATCCCTTATATTTTTTATGCTTGACAAAAATATATATTTTGAATAACATTATTGAAAAAGTAAATACTTAAAATACTTCACTGTTCTTTGACTTTATTAGCCCTTGACCATCAAAAAAACATAAATCTAATAGAAATCTTCCAAAGGTAGTAATAATGAGAAAAGAGACTTACATGATCAATTAGTTCACGGACCATTCCATTCCATTGTCCATTGGCATCATCCTGGGCTCCATATTTTCCATCCTCCACAAGTCTAATTTCATATGTAAAGCCAAGGATTGTTGATAGCTCTCTGAGGAGGTCAATGCAATAGCCCTCAAATCGATCATTTCCATAAAGAGGTTTGTCAGACTTTTTAAACAGAACATAGGGTTCCTCCTGGAGACAGTGAACATGAAGGGAGGAAGTGTCAGTTAATCATGAAACTATTACAAAAATTATAACTTTGGTAATAAGTTGATAAAGATAGAAAATTCCACGTTAATTTAAAGCAGTCAACTTTATTTTTTTCCTCATTGTCATTAGCATAGGTTAAGACACTAGGAAGGCATATTATTTTGAGAACATTTATATTTCATAAGAGATATTTAAATATAATAACATCAACACAATTATATAATAAAATGATATGTTATATATATTATGCCACATCTTATATCACATATGATAAATAATATATAAAATGACTACATACTATATAATATATAATCAGTTCAGTTCAGTCGCTCAGTCATGTCTGACTCTTTGCGACCCCATGAATTGCAGCATGCCAGGCCTCCCCATCCATCACCAACTCCCAGAGTTCACCTAAACTCATGTCCATTGAGTCGGTGATGCCATCCAGCAATCTCATCCTCTGTCGTCCCCTTCCCCTCCTGCCCCAATTCCTCCCAGCATCAGAGTCTTTTCCAATGAGTCAACTCTTTACATGAGGTGGCCAAAGTATTACAGTTTCAGCTTTAGCATCAGTCCTTCCAATGAACACCTAGGACTGATCTCCTTTAGAATGGACTGGTTGAATCTCTTTGCAGTCTAAGGAACTCTCAAGAGTCTTCTCCAACACCACTGTTCAAAAGTATCAATTCTTCGGTGTTCATCTTTCTTCACAGTCCAACTCGCACATCCATATATGACCACAGGAAAAACCATAGCCTTGACTAGACGGACCTTAGTCAGCAGAGTAAT
>SJYA01001437.1:799878-857450 GCA_006410615.1 Neotragus moschatus
TAGCAGCAGCAGCAGCAGCTGGTAAAGAATCTGCCTGCAATGCGTGAGACCTGGGAAGGTCCCCTGCAGAAAGGAAAGGCTACCTACACCATTATTCTGGCCTGGAGAATTCCATGGATTTTATAGTCCATGGGGTCACAAAGAGTTGGACACGACTGAGCAAATTTCATTCACTTTACTTTGAAGAAAAAGGAATTTTTAAAATGGTTATCTGTTTCTAACCATTGTCTAAATCCCTTTCTTGACAGAGAGATAGGTAGATAGCTAGACAGATCTCCTTTATTCTCTTTCTTGACGATGAACTTTGTAATTAATGGCAAAGTATCTTCTAAATGTTTTGAAAATTGCCTATATTTGCTACTTCCACTAAGTAAGAATTTTTATTTAGGCTACAACTCACAATGTTTTTTAAAAGAAAATTATTTAAATAACTTTGCAGAATTCTTTACAATAATTATGTGCCTTAATATTAAGGAAAATGTCAAAATATGCTTAAATGTTACAGAACACATAGTCAAATATTATGTTATAATGTTTAAAAGAGTGTTTTCAAATAGATGAATTAATTAACACTGCCAACTGACAAATTATGAAATAATGCTTTCCTGACCAAGAATAAATGCCTGAATTATTTCTTAAAAAATAAAATAACTAGAGGGGCTCAGGATGGGGAACACATGTACACCCATGGCTGATTCATGTCAATGTATGGCAAAAACCACTACAATATTATAAAGCAATTAGCCTCAAGTTAAAATAAACAAATTAAAAAATAAATAAATAAAATATCTGTCATTCTGCTTTAATATGCTTAATATTCTTGCTTTATTTTTATATAGTATTTGATTCTAGATTTTTTGTACAGATTTCTTTCGTCTTTAAAGACAATAAGTATCTTATCCCAGTACAGAAAATTTTTATCATGAAATTTAGAATTTGTACCACCTATTCTCTCCATTGACTAGAAAGCTAATATTATGAAAGTGAAAAAGAAATTCACTGTTAAAAAACTGAATTCCATTTTATAAATCAAGACCAAAACTTCAAGTATTAAACCACTAACTACTAGTTAATTTAAGATAGACACATGTCTCTAATAGAATTATATTCATCCCTTATATTTTTTATGCTTGACAAAAATATATATTTTGAATAACATTATTGAAAAAGTAAATACTTAAAATACTTCACTGTTCTTTGACTTTATTAGCCCTTGACCATCAAAAAAACATAAATCTAATAGAAATCTTCCAAAGGTAGTAATAATGAGAAAAGAGACTTACATGATCAATTAGTTCACGGACCATTCCATTCCATTGTCCATTGGCATCATCCTGGGCTCCATATTTTCCATCCTCCACAAGTCTAATTTCATATGTAAAGCCAAGGATTGTCGATAGCTCTCTGAGGAGGTCAATGCAATAGCCCTCAAATCGATCATTTCCATAAAGAGGTTTGTCAGACTTTTTAAACAGAACATAGGGTTCCTCCTGGAGACAGTGAACATGAAGGGAGGAAGTGTCAGTTAATCATGAAACTATTACAAAAATTATAACTTTGGTAATAAGTTGATAAAGATAGAAAATTCCACGTTAATTTAAAGCAGTCAACTTTATTTTTTTCCTCATTGTCATTAGCATAGGTTAAGACACTAGGAAGGCATATTATTTTGAGAACATTTATATTTCATAAGAGATATTTAAATATAATAACATCAACACAATTATATAATAAAATGATATGTTATATATATTATGCCACATCTTATATCACATATGATAAATAATATATAAAATGACTACATACTATATAATATATAATCAGTTCAGTTCAGTCGCTCAGTCATGTCTGACTCTTTGCGACCCCATGAATTGCAGCATGCCAGGCCTCCCCATCCATCACCAACTCCCAGAGTTCACCTAAACTCATGTCCATTGAGTCGGTGATGCCATCCAGCAATCTCATCCTCTGTCGTCCCCTTCCCCTCCTGCCCCAATTCCTCCCAGCATCAGAGTCTTTTCCAATGAGTCAACTCTTTACATGAGGTGGCCAACTTATTACAGTTTCAGCTTTAGCATCGGTCCTTCCAATGNAGAGTTCACCTAAACTCATGTCCATTGAGTCGGTGATGCCATCCAGCAATCTCATCCTCTGTCGTCCCCTTCCCCTCCTGCCCCAATTCCTCCCAGCATCAGAGTCTTTTCCAATGAGTCAACTCTTTACATGAGGTGGCCAAAGTATTACAGTTTCAGCTTTAGCATCAGTCCTTCCAATGAACACCTAGGACTGATCTCCTTTAGAATGGACTGGTTGAATCTCTTTGCAGTCCAAGGAACTCTCAAGAGTCTTCTCCAACACCACTGTTCAAAAGTATCAATTCTTCGGTGTTCATCTTTCTTCACAGTCCAACTCGCACATCCATATATGACCACAGGAAAAACCATAGCCTTGACTAGACGGACCTTAGTCAGCAGAGTAATGTCTCTGCTTTTGAATATGCTGTCTAGGTTGGCCATAACTTTCCTTCCAAGGAGTAAGCGTCTTTTAATTTCATGGCTGCAATAACCATCTGCAGTGATTTTGGAGCCCAAAAATATAAAGTCTGACACTTTTTCCCCATCAATTTCCCATGAATTGATGGGACCAGATGCAATGACCTTAGTTTTCTGAATGCTGAGCTTTAAGGCAACTTTTTCACTCTCCTCTTTCACTTTCATCAAGGGGCTTTTTAGTTCCTCTTCACTGTCTGCCATAAGGGTGGTGTCATCATACCAAGATATAATTTCAATTATTATATTTAATTACAATATACCATTACAATATCCCAATTTGAATTATACCAAATAATTAATTTCACATGCACTGTTTTATTGATAAAAGAATGAAAAAAAGTCATTATCTAATTGCCTACCACGTGCTAAAAACTGAATTAGGCACTTATATATAAATTATCTCATTCTTTATCTTATTCTATTCTAAGAACTATCAAAATTACAACTACTATAATTATAAAAGAAAAAACAATAGCTTACTTTAGAGTATAGATGAAGAAACTAACACATATCAAGTGATTATGCATTTTATTGACCACCTAATATAATTCCTGAATCATGAAGTTTATGGTATAGAAGAAGAAACCATTAATAAATGCCTAAATGAACAGAACCCATTACTTCTTATGCTGATCAATTGTATAAAAACATAAACTAGTGCAATAAGACATTGAATGATGTATCAAGGTACTTGCAAGATAAGAGAAGACAAAATTGAGTAATATGTCTGGAAACCTCTTCTGAGGAGATGAAACATGCACTGGAACTTAAAAGATGAGGAGGATTCTAGCCATTTGAAAATCTGAAAGAAGAGCATTTCAAGCCAAGGACACAGCAGTAAAAACCCTGAGATCAATATGACACTAGAGTGTACCAGGAAGAGGACAACAGCTATCAACATGATTGAAGTCACATGTAGTGGGTGAGGGAATTAGTTGAACAAGGTAAAAATGAAGAGCCAGTGAAAGTGAAAGTTGCTGTCATGTCCTACTCTTTGCAACTCCATGGACTATATATTCGGTGGAATTCTCCAGGACAGAATACTGGAGTGGGTAGCCTTTCCCTTCTCCAGGAGATCTTCCCAACCCAGGGATGGATCCCAGGTCTCCCGCATTGCAGGTGGATTCTTTGCCAGCTGAGCCACAAGGGAAGCCCAAGAATCCTGGAGTGGGTAGCCTATCCCTTCTCCAGGGGATCTTCCTGACCCAGGAATCAAACCGGGGGCTTCTGCATTGCAGGCAGATTCTTTACCAACTGAACTATGAGGGATGCCCAATGAAGAGCAACTGAGGAACCAAATTTTATAAGGCTTTGCAACGTAGGCCCTATCAAATACTGTATGTTTAAGTGCTAAGAAAGTCCACTATCAGCATATTTTATTGGAAGTGGGTGGAACATGATATGATAGATNTCTGCATTGCAGGCAGATTCTTTACCAACTGAACTATGAGGGATGCCCAATGAAGAGCAACTGAGGAACCAAATTTTATAAGGCTTTGCAACGTAGGCCCTATCAAATACTGTATGTTTAAGTGCTAAGAAAGTCCACTATCAGCATATTTTATTGGAAGTGGGTGGAACATGATATGATAGATTGTCCTACAACTAAACCAGGGTGCAACTGACTCTACTACTTACTATTTGACAGTGGACAAAGCCTCTGGAAGTTTCTCTCTAGAGTAAAATGTTGCAAAGCAAAAAAGTTTAGGAGACTCCCATGCCAATNAACTAAACCAGGGTGCAACTGACTCTACTACTTACTATTTGACAGTGGACAAAGCCTCTGGAAGTTTCTCTCTAGAGTAAAATGTTGCAAAGCAAAAAAGTTTAGGAGACTCCCATGCCAATCCATTTAGCAAGCAATCACCTTCTTCACAACACCTGGAGAATATGTCATCTTATGAGGGCCATCACACCAAAAGATGTTTTGGACCAACAGCAATGTGTCAGCTTGCCCATACTCATCTCAGAAACAAGACTAATTCCACCTCTCTTCCCATCTCCTTTGACCTGGCTTATCCCTACTGTTTCTTGCACACTTTAACTTTCCTGCTCTTCTGATGCTCCAGTGTGTAAAAGAAGTCCTGCTCAAAGATCAGCACCTTATTCCACATCTCACTTCCCTGGAATATAACATCCACATTGAGTCATTATAGTATCTCCATGCTTAATACAATACTTGGCACATAATATGTACAAAGAAAATATTAATTGTATAAATGATAAATTAATTTTTTCAGACTCAGTTTTCTTGTCTTTAAGTTGATTCAACAATGCTTTTGAGAATTCAACAAAAGGGACTAGCAGATATAACTTAATATTATTTCATTATTTTAGATGCAATAATTTTCCATGGAGTCTAATAGATTTTATTTCTATAGCAGTTTTAGATTTACAGTAAAATTAAATGCAAAGTTCAGAGTTCCCATATACCCCCTGCCATTATGCATGCTAAGCCTTCTCCTTTACCAGCATACCCCAACACACTGATACATTTATTTTTAACGAGCCTACAATGATACATAATTATCAGCAAACATCCATAATTTATATTAGGATTGTATTTTCTATAGTTTTTGTCAACTATATAATGACATGTAGTTCACCAACATACAGAATAATTTCACTGCCCAAAAAGTCCTCTGTGCTCTACCTATTAACCCCTCCCTCTCCTCTAAACCCTGACAACTGCTAATCTTTTTTATCTACAGTTTTCTCTTTTCCAAATGTCATATAATTGGATTAATACTATAATAAGTATGTAGTCTTTTCATATTGGCTTTTTTCACCAAGTAATATACGTTTATGTTTCTTCCAAATCTTTTTATGGCTTGATGGTTCATTTCTTTCAAGTGCTGAATAATATCCCATTATCTGAATGTACCACAGTTTGTTGATCCATTCACCAACTGAAAGACATCTTGGTTGCTTCCAAGTTTTGTCAATTANAGTATGTAGTCTTTTCATATTGGCTTTTTTCACCAAGTAATATACGTTTATGTTTCTTCCAAATCTTTTTATGGCTTGATGGTTCATTTCTTTCAAGTGCTGAATAATATCCCATTATCTGAATGTACCACAGTTTGTTGATCCATTCACCAACTGAAAGACATCTTGGTTGCTTCCAAGTTTTGTCAATTATGAATAAGCTGCTACAAACATTCGCACACAGGTTTTTGTATGGGTATAACTTTCAACATATTTGGACAAACAGAGGTGCATTCAATTGTTACATCATACAAGAATATGTTTAGTCTTGCTAGAAACTGTCAAAATGTCTTCCAAATTAGTTGTACCAGTTGGAGTTCACCACCAGCAATGAATGAGAGTTCCTGTTGTTGTACACCCTCAACAGCATTTGGTGTTGTCAGTTTTCTGGATTTTATTCATTCTAACAGGTATGCAGTAATTTTTCAGTGTTTCCTTATTTCACAATTCTCTACGGAAAGATGATATTGAGAATCTTTTCATATGGTTCAACTGAGTTTCATTTGGACTCTTTTACAGTTGTCATTTTTCAAAGAGGTTAATTTTCCCAGGCCACACAGCTGAGAAGAAATAAAGAACACCTGCCACTGCTGCTGCTGCTGCTAAGTCGCTTCAGTCGTGTCCGACTCTGTGTAACCCCATTGATGGCAGCCCACAAGGCTCCCCCGTCCCTGGGATTCTCCAGGCAAGAACAATGGAGTGGGCTGCCATTTCCTTCTCCAATGCATGAAAGTNAGGGTTGCAAATAAATGACTGTGTAATGAACTGAATGGAAATGGACTGATATGGTCAACTGGGGAAACCAAGGCAACCTGAACTTGAAGGAAACATTTTATAAGACAGTTAAGTTCTATGGGGTTTGGGGATGGTGGTAACAAATCCTCAGGTTCCTAACCAATGGCCAGGGGTTTAGGGACTTGAGAAGAACATATCACACTCCCCTTAAGAGGAAGGAACAGTGAGAACATTTCTGGCTGGTGGAATGTGGGACAAAGAAGCATTTTGGTACAAAAATTATCATATTCATACTTCGGTTGCANCTATGGGGTTTGGGGATGGTGGTAACAAATCCTCAGGTTCCTAACCAATGGCCAGGGGTTTAGGGACTTGAGAAGAACATATCACACTCCCCTTAAGAGGAAGGAACAGTGAGAACATTTCTGGCTGGTGGAATGTGGGACAAAGAAGCATTTTGGTACAAAAATTATCATATTCATACTTCGGTTGCAGTCAGTTTCTGATTTATAAGTCAACAAATGTGTATTATTTTTATTTAAAAGTCCACAGGTTGACCATTTTTCAAGCTCCAGACATTAAGTAACAGCACTAACATTTTCCAAGTGTCTAATTACTGCCCATTCCTGTTCTAAAAGCTTTTCCTTGGATTAATTTATTCATTTCTCATTACAGGCAAGTGAGGTCAGTGATATCACTATTAATTTTTACATTTTACAGATGAATAAACTGAGGGCTTGGGTGCTAAGTATTTTGCCTAAGGTCAATAGCCAGCATACAACCTAGGCAATCGGACTACTGAATCACTTACCTTTCTACTGTATTTCCCACGTTAAATAGTTCCTAGTGATGGTTTCTGCATACAAATGCATAATTATACAGGGCTCATTAGCTAACTTAACATGTATGGTCTGGTTTTACTATTACTTTTTCAATCAACTGGGATTAGTCATTAGGATACTGCATGCAAAATGGTAACACATTTATTAATTGCACAATGCAATCAAAACAAAATTGGTGAATAATAGAGGTAAATATATAATCCTAAAAATTCATTTTCTACATAATAAATTATTTTCTTTCCAAATAAAAACACACATTTTTATCATAATACTTGAAGAATTTGTAAAAACAGGGAATTCCCTGGCTGTCCAGGGGTTAGGATGCTCTGCTTTCACTGCAGGAGACACAGGTTCTATCCTTGGCTGGGGAACTAAGATCCTGCATGACAGTGCAGCCAGATAAATAAATAAAAATAAAATATAATAATTTGTGAGAATAGCATACTTTCAGCCCAATAGATTTAGGAAGCAACATATTAGTGTTTAAAAAATGTTTTCTCCCTATTTGCACTATTAAGTCATGATTGTCTCTACTTAAAAATTTTGCTCCAAAATATTTATGGTATACTTTTCATACAAACTTACCTGAAAATTGGAGAAATTATGATAAACATTAGTGATTACTTAAAAGTGCGTAAGGCAAAAGGATATACATGTACAAGGTACAAAAGCAGAGAAAAAAATTCCAAAAATTATTATGCTATTTAAATGTCACCCATCCAGCTTTTTGTAATAACCATCCTACCTATTAATTTGATTTCCTTCACTTATCAGCTAATAAGAAAACCTCTGTCATAGGCAAATAAATGTGCTGATCTCTGTGAGATTAAAAAGCCTATTTAGATGTATATTTTAAACAGGTTTTTATATCACTAGGAAAAAATATGTTGTCTGAGTGCATCTTTTTAGTATTTATGTGTCTCCACAGTGTCTAATATGATTCTTCCCATATTTAATTCTGAGAAGTAAGACACTCTTTTCCAGCTGTGATTCCTATCTCCAGCTACACTGTGTCACAAGATAGTTTACATCGAGTTATGACTCTCCTTTAGACTCTTTCTCTGTTTCACACTGCACAAGGATAAATAATAACCTCGTGTAAGAAAAGAAAAATGATACCAGAAGCAATTACTGTACCATATACTGAGTTCAATGAATAATATGATAAAACTCTCCTGGGCAACTTTACTAGTTTTTCACATAGTCTTAAATCTCCACATCAGCATTTGCTAGAGGTAAAGGCACTTCATTCCACTGGCATCTGTAATAAGGATTTGTCAGCATTTCTACTATCAACCCCAGTCTTAAGGAACCTAATAACTCACGTATTTTTATCTGTATTAGACTGGGATTTGACACAGAATAAACCCAAAATGAAGTTCTGAAAAAGTAAAATATGTTTAAGGTTAAGGAGAACAAAATGTTTTATTTAAATATAATAAAATTTTATACTTTTAAATGTATAACTCATATATCCCTCAGCCCTTATCTAAAAAGATATAAATGATCTTTTTCATGTATTAACCCTTGAACTATCATTGTCTTAAATGATTTAAAAAGACTAAAGATATTAAGATGCAAATGAATTTTCTATGATATGTATAAAATATCCCCTACTATTACAATGATAAGAATAATAACTAATTTATTTATTTATTCAAACATAAATAAATAACTCTTATGTGATTTGTACTCCTTTAGGTTCCAGGTTAACAATGAAAATCAAAACAAAACAATACCTAAAATCCCAGTCCTTATGGAACTCTCAATCTAGTGATGAATTTAAATTTTTTATCTATTTTAAATAATTTTGTATTATTTAATGGCTACTTTGATTCATTAATTATCAGAAGAAAAATATCACTAGAGAGTACGTTTTTGAGAAACATGACTCTGTGTCTCAGAACATTCGGGTGTGTATCAGGATCTATGACCCTCAATTCATTTCTTTGGGCAGACAGAAATGGATATTCGGTTAGCCCCAATCAGGTTCAGAATTTACCCTTATAACCAAAACTCTTCTAAAATTTGTTTGCAGAAGCCAGCTAAAACTGTATTTCTTTATGGGTAACAATATCCTTGCCTGTGAAGTATTTTCGAGAAGACAATGGCACCCCAATCCAGTATTCTTGCCTGGAAAATCCCATGGACGAGGAGCCTGGTAGGCTGCAGTCCATGGGGTCACTAAAGAGTCGGACACGACTGAGCGACTTCACTTTCACTTTCATGCACTGGAGAAGGAAATGGCAACTCACTTCAGTGTTCTTGCCCGGAGAATCCCAGGGATGGGGAGCCTGGTGGGCTGCCATCTCTGGGGTCACACAGAGTCTGACACAACTGAAGCGACTTAGCAGCATGAAGTATTTATATTTTATGAATTTATATTTATATTGTTAATGCCTCTTAAAGGCTAGCAAAAAAATACCTTTTTAATAGTATCCATATGAACCAAATGAAAAAGACACATGTTTATAATAGTAATATCATGTTAAACTTATGGAGATTAAAACTTAAAACTGAACAGTTTATATTTTCCCAAGGAATCATTTATTTCTTTCTATTTTCTGACCTCTATACTCTTTGTGTCCTATCACTGCCCTTATACTGAAAGAATTACATAATAAATAATAAGAGAACAACCTAATTAACAGAGTGTGGAAATCAAGTAGGTGCCACAAAGTTGATTAGAAGTAAAAGGCTAATGACTGGGCAGCATGAACAGTGGACGACTGATGCTGATGACGTTGGCTTCTGAAGGAGGTGAGTCAGTTCTTTGAAAGTATAGAAATTATAACTTAATATGAGAAAAAATTTAAAAAACTCAACATCTGGCCCTTGGAAGCTCAAAGGAGGCAAATGAAGAATCATGCTTTCAAAAGGAGATTAAGGATGAAAAAACATTATCATACACAGCAAATAAGTTATCAACCCACTGTAACTATCTGATCATGACTTATCTCATTGTTCAAATAACATCCATGGATAGAGTAAGAACACATAATGAATAATGTAAACATGTGAAGAAAAAGCTTATGATAACAGTAAGGATGTTTTCTTATTACTAAAATATGCTTTCAGTTGGCATGTTTTGATTTTAACTGGCTATCACCATTCTTAAATGGAATAGTGACTTAGAAGTAAAAACAGCAACTCTGAAGATGATCAATGAATGACCATGCTTATCTAAAACAGTAGATTATAAGTTGTTAGATGATGTTTAACAAGATACATGCAGATATCTACATTTAATAATCTAATGTTAAAATATAAATGTAAAATAGTTTTATTTTTCATCCATCCATTCATCCACTAATGCATCAATCAGGCATGCACTAATGAAATATTTTTATGCAAATTTTGTATACCAATTTTCAAAACAGAGGTCAGCAAAGTCTCTCTTAAAAAACAAATAGTAAATATCTTTGGCTTTGTGGACAATACATTTGTAACCATTCAACTTTACCATGGTAGAGAAAATCAGCCATAGAAGCAATGAATAGGCTGGCAAAAAGTGTCAACACTCTTTTAAAATCAATTTTTTAGAACTCTGGAATCTAATAAAAACTCACAACAACCAAGAGAATGCGTTGTGAAGAGGAAAACTATAGAATTTTGATAGGAGAGCTCCGTGGCATATCAATTTACTCAGTTATTACTGACACTCCCCAGCGCTGCAGCAGCCTTGAAAATGGAAACCTATTCCTGATGCAGGTTGTGCGGCACCATAGGGAACACGTAGACCTATTCTCAAATAACGTAGTAGTTCTGTGTTTTTACCCTTGTGGTGGTTCCCTGAAGAATCAGCTCAAGGATTCGCCTTTGTTTTGCCTACATAGCAGTTTCCCAGGGTTGAAGCTGCTTCCTGGGTGGTTTTTTCATAAGCATTAAAGGCAAATACATTTAGCCACTACCTTCTGGGCAATAATAAACTGCAGGAGCAAGAGATAAACTAAAATGTCTGGCATAGATAGGACAGAATAGGCTCAGGAAAGAGACTTGGGACAATTAGGGTTATGAAAAACCTCAGCATACTCAAGGAAACATAAGTCACATATGTGCCTGTGGCAGGATGTCGGCTCAGAAAAGACCCGAAAAGACTCTAAGTATTTTAACCTCTGGCTGGACTTCAGTCTCTGTGCAATCAGAAAAAGGAAGAAGGCAGAATTGTAAACTGTCCGGATAGTTACATTTATTCTATTACTTTGATCTAACAAACAGCTAATAACACTCCGTTACTTTACAACACTAGTTTCACTAACAAGCTCTACAGTACATTCAAGAAACAGTCCTCCAGCACAAATAATTCTCAACTATGATAGATATATCTAAGGAGTGTTACTTTCTCTTTAATTCTATCAAAAATTCATATATTTCATATTTGTTTTATTTTCTCAGCACTGAAATTTTAATGAGTAATAGTATAAATAAAATAAATTTCCCACTAAGCACAGCATTACAGGGCCTATTGTGTGCGTCAATCACCTTGTTTATAAGAAAATTAATTATTAGATATAATTTCTCAAATCTCATATTTTACTCCATTCCAATCTCTTCAAAGACCCTGATACTGGGAAAGATAGAAGGCAGGAGGAGAAGGGGATGACAGAGGATGAGATAGTTGGATGGTATCACCTACTCGATGGAAATCAGTTTAACAAGCTCCAGGAGTTGGTGAAGGATAGGGAAGCCTGGCGTGCTGCAAGACTGACTGAACTGAACTGAACAGAATCTCTTCAAACAGCATGTTTTCTCTTTTTATTTTTAAATTATCACCAATAAGTCCATTTTTATCTTCTTTTTTCCTTACTATCTATAAAATGAATAAACAAGTCATATCACTCTATCCATTCATTTATTCAGTCATTCAACAACCACTTAATAGATGTCTATAAAGTTGCAGGCATTGTTCTGTGTCATGAACATAAGACTAAGAAAACATGGTACCTATTCTTAAGAAACATTACAGTCTTGAGACAGAGACAGAGACTAAGACAAATAAACAGATAAGTAAATGTAAAATCTTATGGAAATAGCATTTGAATTCAGTTCTCAGCCATGACTGTACATAAAAATTAAATTTAATATTTTACAATTAAAGTTATAATACTGATGCCCGTGCTCCATTCCCAGAGACTCTGAAGTCAAATATCTAGGATGCTACCATGGAATTCTTACTTTTCAAAAACTTTCTCGATGATTGTCAAGTATGGCTGGGGCAGTTTATGAGTGTGTGATCTGTGTAGTTTCACAGGACCCAGAACTCTGAAGATCTGTGCTAAGTTTAATATTCTGCTGGTGCCCTTTTGAAATTCTTATCAATTTTTAGTAAAGAGAGTCTTGTTTTTGTTTTGTATTTTGGGTGGAAATGTGTAGCTGGTCCTATATGCAGTAGACAATGAAAACTACTGTCTTAAAGTGCTCTAGATGGTAATATTTCAGAGCAAGAAAATCGTTCATGTAGATGCTGAAACGAATAAAGAGCTTTGTATGATTTAAGTAAAAAGAGAGTGTGGGACAAGAAAGGTACAGGGAATTAATATCATGAGAACCTCAGTAAGGAAGCAGACTTTATTCCTATAAAATTTTGAAATACAACCTAAATATAATCACTGTTGGTCATCAGTGCTTGAATTAATATCCTGCTTAGAATGGCATTTTCTTTCCTAAGATTATTTTTAAGCATCTACCTAAAACCAATTTTGATGCAGGAAATTAAGTTGAGGGTTTTTTTTTCTTTAATAATCTACTTTTTAGGTAATTTCTTACTATTTAGACATTAGATGAATTTGAATGCATGTTTGAGAGAGACAGAACGCAAACCAAATGGAGGAAGATGTCATTTGCTAAGTGACTGAAAAGTAGAGTTTTCAATCATTAGGATTTGGTTTCTTATAATTTAGTGAAATGATTAGAGGTTGGAGACTTTTTGGTTTTAGAAAGGAGGACCCAATGTTAACCATCTACTAGCTCTACTTATGCTTCTCCAAAAAAGGCTGAAATACGCTGATAGAAAAAAATGGATTAGAATGAAGGACTAATACTAATTCGGTTTCTACCCTTATCCCATCCAAAGTTGATCAAATACTGGCAAACCTTTCAATTTTTCTGAATATGCATGCAAAACATGTACAATAAAGATTATTCATCAGTGATTAGCAGTTAGCAGCATTTATCTGCTGAAAATTATTCTTTACTCAATAAACAGTGAGTATAACTTTCAGCTGTGGCCTTTTGTAATCAATAAAATCAATAAATGTTTATTGAGTATCCATCATTTAAAAGAAAATACCCTGCTTTAGGAAAACGGTGCATCTCCTAAGCACCTTTTAACCTAATTGAAAATACAGAACTTGTGTAGGAAAATGCGAACTAATAATACAAATTTTCACGGAAGAGCCTAAGAAATAAGTTGTATAGATAAAAGGACCATTAGGTGTGCCCATTAAACGGATGTAAAAATGTCTCAAAGTCGTCAGATAAATCATCCTAGGGAAAAGGGCAGCAGAAAAATGGACTGTACAATGAGTATAAATTAGATAAATGTGGAGAAGAAAAAGTTGTTTTCAGGTGGCACAGTAGTAAAGAATTCTCCTGCCAACGCAAGCCACACAAGAGACATAGTTTCCATCCCTGGGTTGCGAAGATCCCCTGGAGTAGGAAATGGCAACTCACTCCAGTATTTTTGCCTGAAAAATTCCCTGGACAGACAGAGAAGCCTGGTGGACTATAGTCCATAGGGTTGCAAAGAGTTGGAATGGACTGAGTGACTGAGCACAGCACTTAAGAGTTATTATTCAGGCAAGAGAAATGAAGAAGAGGAGTGACAGTTTCTAAAAGGAAGATATGCAAAAACATGTTAAAAAGCCTTATGGGAAAATAGTAAAATGAGAACAATTCATTACTTACTAATTTTTGAATTTCTTTATATCCATTAGAGTTATCACTTACTGATAACTTTGTACCAGGAACTATGTTCATATTTTCCAAATTTTTATCTCTACTACACACTTTAATTGGCATACTATTTTATTATCCTCATTATTAAATTATAGTAACTTACCCAAGGTAATTCAGCTAGTAAGTGGCCAACTCAAGATTCAAACCTAGATTTTCTGACTTCCTTTGTCCCTTCAATCTGCAGAAAAGCCCTTTCTTAGTTAGATATTAAACTGTTACCCAGTGTCAACAAACCATAGAAACTGTCTACTCCTCTGCTGAGGATTGGTGGGGTAGGTAATTTAAGGATTTGCATACATACATAAATTTCATCATAAAAATCAATGAGTACTTAAAAATCATTATGATTAAACGTAAATATATTTGTACACAGTGTATTCATCTGGAAAATTATCCCACAAGTTTTATTTTCTAGAAAAGACTGCAATTTAAAATATTTAGAAATTCTACATAATCACATCCCTTTGAGATATCCATGATACATATGAATTTATTAAAGACTTGGTGATAAGGAAACCTAGTAAATTTTGCTTAACTTAGTATTTCTGAAAATCTATGAACCACAGAGTTGTTGTAGGGCGTGCCTGTATCATATACCTATCAGAATTATGGAGCATACTCCAACATTCTTATGTAACCAAATGTGTGTGTATGTGTGTGTGTGTGTGCTCAGTCATGTCCAACTCTTTGTGGCCCCATGGACTGTAGTGTCCCAGGCACTGCTATCCTTGGAATTTTCCAGGCAAGAATACTGGAGTGGGTTGTCATTCCCTATGGCAGGGATCTTCTCAACCCAGGGATTGACCAGCATCTCTTGTGTCTCCTGCTTTGGAAGATGGATTCTTTGCCACTAACACCACCTGGGAAATCCAATGTAACCAAAAAAAAAAAAATAGATAAATTATATTGCTACAAACATAGAAAGTGCAAGCTGTAATGTAAAAGCAGTGTTTTGTTTCTAAGGTCAGACAGTATCATATTTGCCAAACAATTGCAAATTTAAAAGTTCCAAAGAGAAAATATAAATTTAGATTTTCTTTTTAAGAGCACAAAGCTATGACGAACATGAACAAATGTGTGGCCTTTGACTTTAATTACATTTGAATTCAGTATAAAAAATTCTCCATATAATATGAAATGCTTTCCAAAGCTATGTGACAAAGGCATTTCTTTTCTATTGGTTCTAAAATGCAGTGGCTAAAAAAAAATCCATTTAGTTGGTTTCTTTTACCAATATGGGTTAAACTCAAACAAAGTGATGAAAACAAATTAATGAGTTATTTCCTTTAATTAGTTACTACATAGAACTAAAACTAAGAGAACTCAGAACATAAAATTTATAAGATCCTAGTTAATGTACTCATTTTTATTTAGGTGACTAATTAGTGGCATAAATGCTTTATGAGTAGTAGACTTAATAAAATACATTGACTGATAAATGGGTAAGAACTGGGGGAATCAAGTGTTATCCTGGATTTCTAGGAAAAAAATACTCACTTTAGTGACGCCAGGAAAATAAAACATGTATGTGTTTTATACCATGGAAAGAGTTGTGTATCTCTCTTTCTTGAGTCACTGTAGTAGAGTTAATCAGAGTTAGGATATAGTTTGTCACTAAGAGTACCATTTAAATCTCAAATAAAGAAAAGTAATTAGGAATCAATGTCAAGTGATCAAGTGTGGTTCAAAACCACAGAGATCAGGACCTGAATATCAGACACTGATGATCAGAAAGGGAAGTTAAGTTGGAATTATCTGCCATGATTCAGGACTTACTGGTCTTGAAGTTCTCATAATTGTCATCTGACAACCACAAATTCCCAATATGTGTAAGCGATTCTTGAGTCTAACTCAAAGGATAGTATATTTTTTTCTCCCAGACTCTTTACATTCCTGGTAAGTCCTGAATTTATAATTATTTGTCAAGCCAAACAGAATACAGCAAATGTCAGGACAGAAGCAACAAAAGCATCAGGAAAGGAAAAAATGTTCAGTGGTATAGATTCACAGAAAACACACACGAGTTCTCTACATGAACAGTATCACCAATATTCATGATTCAAACCTCTATTTTGATAACTCCAAATATGATTTCCAGTCCAGACCATTCTCTTTAGGTATGGAACTACATGTCTAACTGCCAACCAGATCATATACCATAGAAAAACTAAATGCTATATATTCAAAATTAAAATTCTGTTTGTATTATCCCAATTTGCTATTTTATGTCAGTTCTGTTTCCAGCCACATTTACCAGAAAAATAAAAGTGCTCTTAGCCTCTGACCTCTTCTTAAACTCCAATTTGCAAACCATTACTCCCCTTTATCCCCCTTTCTTCACCCTATATGACCTGGAAATTTCATTTCTTTCCCCCATCTTTGAACAATGCCACAGTTGGGAACTTATAGTCTTTCACTCTTGCAATATTCTCTTGGCTGGTCTCACTAAATTCTGTCTCATGAACTACACACAATTCTATCTCCAATACTAAGAAGGAATTTTAAAATCTCAAATTGATTATATCAATCATGCACTTAAAATCTTTCTAAATTGTCTCATTATGAATAGCAGACAGTCTTAACTCCTTTAGGAGGCCTACAAAGGCCTTTCCTCTGCTGTTGCCTGCCTTCTACCTTTCCCCCTACTTTTCCCACATACTGGCTGTTCTCCATTGGGAGTGGACTACTTACAGGCAGTTATTCATATGCTCTAAGCTCTTTCACATGTCTGCACCTTCTAACTTAGGCTTCCCAGGTGGCTTCCCAGGTGGCTCAGTGGTAAAGAATTTGTCTGCCAATGCAGAAGATGCAGGAGACACAATATCTACCTGGGCAGGTAAGATCCCTTAGAGTAGAAAACGGCAACTCACTCTAGTCCTTGCCTAGAAAATTCCATAGACAGAGGAGCCTGGCGGGCTACAGTCCATGGGGTTGCAGAGTTGGGTATGATTGAGCACAAAGGTTTACAGTTTTCTGCATTCGAACATACTTTTCCCACAGCCTGAAGTATCTGGTATTCTTGACCTACTAGAGCCCTACTCCCAAAGTAAATATAGCTCAAGATTTGTGGAAAGCAGGCAGTGGCAGCCCCTCTCCTAATTCTTTACCAAAGTAGTTCTTAGGTTCTGGGCAAATATAAAAACTCCTGACAGTGAAAAGTAACAGTAACAGAGTCCTGATGAAAGCTGTAGGGATGGAATTTAGATACATACAGAAAATTACATATGGAAGATAATGCTAGGTTGCAGACAATGTGCAGGGCTTCTTATGTGGCACTAGTAGTAAAGAACCTGCCTGCCACTGCGGCAGATGTAGGGGATGGCAATCCACTCCAATATTCTTGCCTGAAAAATCCAATGGCTAGATAAGCCTGGTGCACTACAGACCATAAGATTGCAGAGTTGGACATGACTGAAGCGACTAAGCACACACACACACACACAGTAAATGTGTAAACACACTAGGGCAAGAGCATGAACATGTCATCAAAAAGGGTTCCTTTCTACTTGAGAGATAAAGCATGTTCTAGATGGCTCCTAAGAAATAATTTGTAGAAAAGCAGAGTGAAAAGAGAGGACTGGTTTTTGATGATGAATTCTGTTTAAAAACAAAGAATGGATTCTTGGAAAACTGTATGTAGACCCCAAATTCAGTATATTTTCTCATTTAGATGTAGAAAATGCAACAGTATGTTGCTAGGGCAGGGTGGTCAAGCTGTCGTACTCACGTGACTAGAATTCACAGCTTTTTAAAAATAATTCTTGAAAATATACACTTATAAGGCAATTGATGAGGAAACTTGATCATCATTTTGAAAGAACTGACACTAAATGTAGACTGCAGGAAACCAAGAAGCTTTGGTCTCCTAAACGCAGCTGAAAGGAATGTTTTGTTTTCCTCATCAGAAGTTCTTGCTCAGAGGTCCATTCTCCACGTCAGCTAGACAACTAGGTAGATTCTCCAATATATTTCTGGGAAACTACCCTCTCCCCTTGCCCTGACTCTAGCAGACAACTGAAGGAAAATTGGATTAATGGGACTCTGGATTAATCATGCTGAAATCTAGAGAACACAATTAAAGTTTGCATCAGTCAAAAGTTCATTCTACAGCCTGCCTTTCCTTCCTGATTGAGAATGCTAGCACCCAAGATGATGTCACCTGGACTACGGGTTGTAGGATTTCTTTCAGAAATCAAATAATATGGAGAATAGATATATAGATGTAAGTGTTTATCAGACCCTCCAGATGGAAAGTCACATCCCCTCAAACAGTCCATTATTATCTGAATTTCAAGCCTGATGTCATTTGAGAGATGATGGTTCTGCATAACTTCAAAGCACTCTGCTAAACATTAAGCTGCATGATGCAGCTTCTATTTTAAAAGTGTCTTCAAAGCACTTTTCAGAGAAAAGCTCAGCCTTATATAAATTTGTCATTAAACTATTTAAAATAAAATAAATAAATAGAACACTTAAATAATAATATATAATAATGGAAGACATTATACAAAACATAAGAAAAATAGGAAATAAAAGAAAAATAAGTGAAATAAAAAACAGGAAAGAAAATGGCTAAATTANAAAAAAAAAAAATAGATAAATTATATTGCTACAAACATAGAAAGTGCAAGCTGTAATGTAAAAGCAGTGTTTTGTTTCTAAGGTCAGACAGTATCATATTTGCCAAACAATTGCAAATTTAAAAGTTCCAAAGAGAAAATATAAATTTAGATTTTCTTTTTAAGAGCACAAAGCTATGACGAACATGAACAAATGTGTGGCCTTTGACTTTAATTACATTTGAATTCAGTATAAAAAATTCTCCATATAATATGAAATGCTTTCCAAAGCTATGTGACAAAGGCATTTTTTTTCTATTGGTTCTAAAATGCAGTGGCTAAAAAAAAATCCATTTAGTTGGTTTCTTTTACCAATATGGGTTAAACTCAAACAAAGTGATGAAAACAAATTAATGAGTTATTTCCTTTAATTAGTTACTACATAGAACTAAAACTAAGAGAACTCAGAACATAAAATTTATAAGATCCTAGTTAATGTACTCATTTTTATTTAGGTGACTAATTAGTGGCATAAATGCTTTATGAGTAGTAGACTTAATAAAATACATTGACTGATAAATGGGTAAGAACTGGGGGAATCAAGTGTTATCCTGGATTTCTAGGAAAAAAATACTCACTTTAGTGACGCCAGGAAAATAAAACATGTATGTGTTTTATACCATGGAAAGAGTTGTGTATCTCTCTTTCTTGAGTCACTGTAGTAGAGTTAATCAGAGTTAGGATATAGTTTGTCACTAAGAGTACCATTTAAATCTCAAATAAAGAAAAGTAATTAGGAATCAATGTCAAGTGATCAAGTTTGGTTCAAAACCACAGAGATCAGGACCTGAATATCAGACACTGATGATCAGAAAGGGAAGTTAAGTTGGAATTATCTGCCATGATTCAGGACTTACTGGTCTTGAAGTTCTCATAATTGTCATCTGACAACCACAAATTCCCAATATGTGTAAGCGATTCTTGAGTCTGACTCAAAGGATAGTATATTTTTTTCTCCCAGACTCTTTACATTCCTGGTAAGTCCTGAATTTATAATTATTTGTCAAGCCAAACAGAATACAGCAAATGTCAGGACAGAAGCAACAAAAGCATCAGGAAAGGAAAAAATGTTCAGTGGTATAGATTCACAGAAAACACACACGAGTTCTCTACATGAACAGTATCACCAATATTCATGATTCAAACCTCTATTTTGATAACTCCAAATATGATTTCCAGTCCAGACCATTCTCTTTAGGTATGGAACTACATGTCTAACTGCCAACCAGATCATATACCATAGAAAAACTAAATGCTATATATTCAAAATTAAAATTCTGTTTGTATTATCCCAATTTGCTATTTTATGTCAGTTCTGTTTCCAGCCACATTTACCAGAAAAATAAAAGTGCTCTTAGCCTCTGACCTCTTCTTAAACTCCAATTTGCAAACCATTACTCCCCTTTATCCCCCTTTCTTCACCCTATATGACCTGGAAATTTCATTTCTTTCCCCCATCTTTGAACAATGCCACAGTTGGGAACTTATAGTCTTTCACTCTTGCAATATTCTCTTGGCTGGTCTCACTAAATTCTGTCTCATGAACTACACACAATTCTATCTCCAATACTAAGAAGGAATTTTAAAATCTCAAATTGATTATATCAATCATGCACTTAAAATCTTTCTAAATTGTCTCATTATGAATAGCAGACAGTCTTAACTCCTTTAGGAGGCCTACAAAGGCCTTTCCTCTGCTGTTGCCTGCCTTCTACCTTTCCCCCTACTTTTCCCACATACTGGCTGTTCTCCATTGGGAGTGGACTACTTACAGGCAGTTATTCATATGCTCTAAGCTCTTTCACATGTCTGCACCTTCTAACTTAGGCTTCCCAGGTGGCTTCCCAGGTAGCTCAGTGGTAAAGAATTTGTCTGCAAATGCAGAAGATGCAGGAGACACAATATCTACCTGGGCAGGTAAGATCCCTTAGAGTAGAAAATGGCAACTCACTCTAGTCCTTGCCTAGAAAATTCCATAGACAGAGGAGCCTGGCAGGCTACAGTCCATGGGGTTGCAGAGTTGGGTATGATTGAGCACAAAGGTTTACAGTTTTCTACATTCAAACATACTTTTCCCACAGCCTGAAATATCTGGTATTCTTGACCTACTAGAGCCCTACTCCCAAAGTAAATATAGCTCAAGATTCGTGGAAAGCAGGCAGTGGCAGCCCCTCTCCTAATTCTTTACCAAAGTAGTTCTTAGGTTCTGGGCAAATATAAAGACTCCTGACAGTGAAAAGTAACAGTAACAGAGTCCTGATGAAAGCTGTAGGGATGGAATTTAGATACATACAGAAAATTACATATGGAAGATAANGGCTAATTACAATGTTGTATTGGTTTTGACATACATCAAAATGAATCCACCACGGGTGTACACATGTTCCCCACCCTGAATCCCCCTCCCACCTCCCTCCCCATACCATCCCTCTGGGTCATCCCAGTGCACCAGCCCCAAGCATCCTGTATCCTGCATTGAACCTGGGCTGGTGATTCATTTCTTATATGATATTATACATGTTTCAATGCCATGCTCCCAAATCATCCCACCCTCTTCCTCTCTCACAGAGTCTAAAATACTTTTCTATACATCTGTGTCTCTTTTGCTCTCATACAGGGTTATCGTTACCATCTTTCTAAATTCCATATATATGCGTTAGTATACTGTATTGGTGTTTTTCTTTCTGGCTTACTTCACTCTGTATAACTGGCTCCAGCAGTTAGTATAACACTGACAAAAACGGCTAACAAAATAGTTAAATACTGAAACTAAGGGTCCTAGTGAAGTCATTCAGTTGTGTCCGACTCTTTGGGACCCCATGGACTGTAGCCTACCAGGTTCTTCTGTCCATGGGATTTTCCTGGCAAGGATACTGGAGTGGGTTGCCATTTCCTTCTCCAGGGGACCTTCCCAACCCAGGGATTGAACCCGGGTCTCCCGTATTATTGGCAGACGCTTTACCATCTGAGCCACCAGGGAAGCCCAACTAAGGGTCAGTCACTATCAGATATTCCTAAAAACAAGATATAACAAACAAAACATAGCAGTCTATTGAAACAATTTTTTACCATATCCAACAATAGTTTATGTCTGGAATATAAATATTTTAATATTCAGAAACTGACTAACACATTCATCAGAAAAATAAGTACAACTAGAAAAATTAATAATAATCTCCACAGATAACTAATGTATTCAATAATAATTAGCATCTAATCCCAAGTGGCCTTAGTGGTAAAGAACACGCCTGCCATTGCAGGACACATAAGAGACACAAGTTCAATCCCTGGGTCTGGAAGATCCCCTGGAGAAGGGTATGGCAACCTACTCCAGTGTTCTTGCTTGAAGAATCTTTTGGACAGAGGAGCCTGAAGGGCTACAGTCCACAGGTTTGCAAAGAGTTGGACATGACTTAAGTGACTTAGCACAACACAGCACACTTTTGAAAAATAATTAATTGGAAAACTATGAATAAAAAGTATTCTTGAGAATAGAGCTATTATTGTAGTTAATAATAAAAAGTACAATTGAAACAAGGAAAACAGAGACCAAAGTTCTCATCAAATACAAGTAAAAAATGAAACAGATAAAGGCAATAAAAACTAGTAAAGGAAGAGATGAAATTATAGCTCTGTGTAAGAAGCACGATAAAACAGCTAAACTACCAAGAAATAAAAATAAATTAAAAACTACCAAAGAAAATTACCTGTAAAACTCTTAAAGAAAGAACTATTTCAATAAAGTGACTCAAGTTAAGGAAAATCTTCAAAATAAATTATTTTCCTATATTTATATCATAAAAAAACATAAAATCACATCAAATTCATAAATAGAGTCCACTCAGTTCAGTTCAGTTGCTCGGTCGTGTTCGACTCTGTGACCCCATGGACTGCAGCATGCCAGGCTTCCCTATCCATCATCAACTCCTGGAGTTTACTCAAACTCATGTCCATTGAGTTGATGATGCCATCCAACTATCTCACCTTCTCCAGGGGATCTTCCCAACCCAGGAATTGAACCAAGATCTCCTGTATTGTTGGAGGATTCTTTACCAGCTGAGCTAACAGGTATGCTCGTAGAGCCCATTAATGCTGTTTTAAAAGATAGTCAGCAGTCTGTCCTCATAAGCTCTATTTAACAGATATTCTATTGAAATTATGGCATTTGGTCTCTTATTAACTTTAGCTTATTCTATTGCTGTTTTTAGTTGCTTTCTGTGTTTTTAATATTCAATGAGAATTTTATTGAAATGCTAAGAAAGAGCATATCTTTTACAGCGTTAATCAGAATAGCTTCTATTATGAACAGAATCTAGTGAATACTTTGATTAGAGCTTTGCAGACAATTCTAATTGTTAGCAATGTAAAACCAATACCAGAATAAATAAAAATGACCACTAGCACTGAAACAGTAGATTAGAGATGAAAAATAGAGAACATGCTTAAACAGAAAGCAGGCTCTGAATGAAGAGGGCTTTTATGCTTTATTCCTTCAGCTCTGTTTTTATTTAGATCTGACTTGGGAACATCGTAAGTAGCTTTCCTAAAGTAATTCCAGCTCTGTCTCCTGCTTGACAGCTGGTATAGGGGCTCCAGACCATTTGCCAAGTGAGGAGCCAAGTCATGGTCAGATACCTCCAAACAGAGAGAACCAATATTCTCATGTCCTGATTTTTAAACAGTTTGCATTTTTCCCTCTGAAAAAGATTGGTTGTTCTTATGTTTACCTACATTGCTTCAAATATATATATTATATTTTATTATTTAGGAAAATTTCATGGAAACATTTATTATGACAGAAAAAATACAGATTTATAGAGCTTTATTCTAACTTAGCCAACTTTTGGTTAATGAGTATGAAAGAAATTGTGTATCTCATAATTGGAAGATGATTTAAAAAGAAAATAATTTTAAGTTTATCAATATTATACCAAATACATATATAAGTGATAATTTAGTTGATAGGTTTTATACATTATTTCAAAATAAATTCAGAAGGTTGCCACATTATACATAAATGATTCATTTTAAGGTATTTATTTGCATTCATCTTGTTACTTTAAAACAATGAGATTTAATCAGAATCCAATATTATTAACATTTGTGAAGTTTATTGAGTACTTGGTTTTATACCTTATATTATCTAAGGACTGCAGACAATTTCACTTTTAATAATACCACCACTTGTCTAAACCACAATTTAGTCATTCCAAAATAATTGTGTTATTTTTTTCTTAGCTCAATTAAAGAAATGTTATAAATGCATGTAATAAACTTTGATCTTAATAATGGAAAGGGGTCATATTTAAGGGAATTATTTAAGAATAAACTTAACTACTATTTTATTACATTTTAATGATTCGGATTACCCTAAATATAGTTGGAATAATACATGGAAGCTTAACAGATCAAAAAAATGTTCCATTCTTTAGACCAGAAATGACCAATAACAACCGTAAGCAACAGATAAGCATAAATAATAATTACACAATTGAATGTTATCAGTCCATTCATTGGACAGTATTATTTATTTCTTTTCTTGGCAGACTCTTTTGCTTTTACTGCTGTAGGGCTGAGAAATCTTCCACTGTTTGAGTCCCAGTCTTTAAATTTCCTTCAATTCATCATGGCTCCTAGAATCTGAACTCTGCCATCCCTAATTAACATTCATGTCAAAAGCCAATGTGCACTACAGGCTATCTCAATTGAAAGTGAGAATACCAGGAGGGGAAAGTGAAAAACCTAGCAGCTACCATCAGAACAGCTTAATGTTTTCAACAAGAGGCAATACTAAAGATGACTGGCTTATTAGGATCAAAGAGTACTGATGAAAGTCTCCATCTGAGCTCATACAGTGTTCTCTCGCCTGGGAAACAAACCTGATTTTGACATCTCAAGACATTATAAAGGCACTTTCACATGAACATTCTGATTGAAAATAAATAACTATCATAATCTGGAGCTTTTGTTTTAAAGAAACAACAAAATAGTGCAGCAGGCATGTAGAGCATGCCTATTGAGGTAGGTTACCTTAATTTTTAATATAAATTATGTTTATTATTTACCTTTTATTTTTTTCAAAATTCAAGTGCATTCTGAGGCAAACTACAAAAGTTACTTTCTTTTATTTTGTTTTGCAAATCTACTAAAGAAAGACATGCTTTTTAATGCCTGATTCTCACATAATCACACAAACACACAGATACACACACACAACCCTTTACTACACTATCGCAGGCACAATCACCACACTCTTGGCTGCTGCAAACTGTTTACCTCTTTTCAGAAGAATAACTTCAGAGAACTTACATAATGTTAAAAAAAAAAAACCCTAAGTTTTATTGGCCTTAATTACCACTCTATAGAGTTTTTGTTTTTAATCTATGTCTATAGGAAATCTCCCAGAATTTGGAAAGGTGAGAAGAATATCTTTCTCTCTGAAATGCAGTATTTAATCACCTGAAACTGTAACTGACAGTGTAACAGATTGAAATGAACTGTCAAGAAAAAAGGACTAGAGTTCTGCTAGTTGTGCTGCTCCCCAACATTTCAGGAAAGATGCTTCTGTCAGAGCAATATGGATTTAAAGCAGGGCTTGGCTTAGTGATTATCATTCATTTTATTAAAAAAAAAACTGGTATGCTATTTAATTCTTACACTTGACTGATCAGTTTAGATTGGAGATCTGGGTTGTTACTGTCTTTCTACTGGAATTTGTATTTTAGCCATTAAATATTTCATTAGCTTAATTCACAAGTTAAAGAAGAAAGAGGGAAGAAAAGAAAAGCCAAAGCTCCAATCAATCAAACGTGCCATTTCACCACTCTTCCAGTAAATGGTTTGATGGGAAGGGAGACTGCACCTATTAGCTAATCTCCAAACTGCATTTCATTTCTGAATCTAATTTATTATCCCCTTACATGAATAATCAAGATTTGACTACACAAAATTACTGCCAACATCTCCATTCAGATAGGACTAAATAGAACTCATTATCTCCCTTTCCAACATCCTTATCATGCTCTGTGGTAATGCTAATACCCTGTCTCATGAGCTTTTAACTTTGAAGCCCTTGTTCACCTTTCTCAATTGTTTTTGCCCCACATGTAATGCATTCATGATAAATCTCATACATGATATTTTGACATTGTCTTCTCTTTTCTGTTGCATCTGGGTACAATCTCTCTCAAATCAGACTCTATAAATATCCCATTCATCAGTACCCATGAACAAACCATACCTCCCTTGTTCAAAATGTTCTTTGACTCAATTCTTTGTTAAACTATCTTAGAAAAGGACATTCACGGATTCATCCTGTCTTTCTTTTTGGTGTCTAAATTATAAATATGGGATTTAAAGAGACTAGGGTATCCACTCTGGCTGAGTAAATATAAAATTACTGGAACCATGAATCATGTTGAGTTTGATCTTCAACATGCAGCTACATATATGTCCTGAGTAGTTACAAATTTACATCTGAATCTCAGATCAAGGACATAGTTAAAATTTAGATTATACAATTTTACAAGGTTCTATCGTGATGACATCTTTGAGAAAACTAAGGCAAAATTATCATTTCCATGTAGTTTTCTGTGGTTAAACTGAACCAAATATTCATATTTCTCCAATCATTTATTCCAGAACTTGGAATATGTTATTTATGAGAAAATAATCTCCAACAAAATTACAGTATTGATAATAATGTTGACAACTGAAAAGAATATAACAAAATGAAAACACTTAAGAGTTTTTATTATGGTAGCATTTTAAAATTAGATTTAATAAAGAAGGATGAAGGAAGCAGATGTGTATATGTGTGTGTATGTGAGATTATGTGCTAAAAAAATGAGGTTCTGGTCACGTACAAAGCCTCTAAAGACTGAGACTCTAAGATTTTTAAAAGTATGCCTAATTTCACATTAAAACAAATAAAATAGTCACTGGCATGCTAAAATACTACTATTCATTAAGGGAAAGAACATGTTTCTTACTCTCTGATACATCTACTGACAATTTTATGTTAATCTAGCTAATCTGGAGGTCTAAAGAATATAAGAGAAGGCAATGGCAACCCACTCCAGTACTCTTGCCTGGAAAATCCCATGGATGGAGGAGCCTGGTGGGCTACACCCATGGGGTCACTAAGAGTCAGACACGACTGAGTGACTTCACTTTCACTTTTCATTTTTATGCATTGGAGAAGGAAATGGCAACCCACTCCAGTGTTCTTGCCTGGAGAATCCCAGGGACAGCAGAGCCTGGTGGGCTGCCGTCTAGGGGTTCGCACAGAGTTGGACACGACTGAAGCGACTTAGCAGCAGCAGCAGCAAAGAATATAAGAATATATTTGAAATAAAGTACAACAACTACTATAACAAAAATGAAAACAAAAGCACAATCTCTGAAACAGAAGAAAAAAATATGATGAAAAAAGATTTGCTTGCTTTTGAATATGGTATGAGCAGCCTGAGTTTGAACGAGGCAATCATCTCACATAAACGTTTAAGTAGTACTTGTACATGTATACCTACTGTATCTCCCTTAAATTATATTGATTTTACTATCTCCAGAGCACATGACTAAAACTGCTTAGAAACTGTATAGGGATTGATAAAAATGAAAAACCTTTTTCTTTTTAAAGCACCAGTGTGTGGGTTTCCAAGCCTGAATGCTAGTAACTCTCTAAGAAGAACTACATGCTTGGCAGTCACGCTGTGACAATAAGAAGATAAGAATCAGAGGGCAAACCCTATTGCAGGGACAGATGTGAAGCCTTAGAAAACTTCTTTTGTTGATATGATGGNCTTTTCTGTTGCATCTGGGTACAATCTCTCTCAAATCAGACTCTATAAATATCCCATTCATCAGTACCCATGAACAAACCATACCTCCCTTGTTCAAAATGTTCTTTGACTCAATTCTTTGTTAAACTATCTTAGAAAAGGACATTCACGGATTCATCCTGTCTTTCTTTTTGGTGTCTAAATTATAAATATGGGATTTAAAGAGACTAGGGTATCCACTCTGGCTGAGTAAATATAAAATTACTGGAACCATGAATCATGTTGAGTTTGATCTTCAACATGCAGCTACATATATGTCCTGAGTAGTTACAAATTTACATCTGAATCTCAGATCAAGGACATAGTTAAAATTTAGATTATACAATTTTACAAGGTTCTATCGTGATGACATCTTTGAGAAAACTAAGGCAAAATTATCATTTCCATGTAGTTTTCTGTGGTTAAACTGAACCAAATATTCATATTTCTCCAATCATTTATTCCAGAACTTGGAATATGTTATTTATGAGAAAATAATCTCCAACAAAATTACAGTATTGATAATAATGTTGACAACTGAAAAGAATATAACAAAATGAAAACACTTAAGAGTTTTTATTATGGTAGCATTTTAAAATTAGATTTAATAAAGAAGGATGAAGGAAGCAGATGTGTATATGTGTGTGTATGTGAGATTATGTGCTAAAAAAATGAGGTTCTGGTCACGTACAAAGCCTCTAAAGACTGAGACTCTAAGATTTTTAAAAGTATGCCTAATTTCACATTAAAACAAATAAAATAGTCACTGGCATGCTAAAATACTACTATTCATTAAGGGAAAGAACATGTTTCTTACTCTCTGATACATCTACTGACAATTTTATGTTAATCTAGCTAATCTGGAGGTCTAAAGAATATAAGAGAAGGCAATGGCAACCCACTCCAGTACTCTTGCCTGGAAAATCCCATGGATGGAGGAGCCTGGTGGGCTACACCCATGGGGTCACTAAGAGTCAGACACGACTGAGTGACTTCACTTTCACTTTTCATTTTTATGCATTGGAGAAGGAAATGGCAACCCACTCCAGTGTTCTTGCCTGGAGAATCCCAGGGACAGCAGAGCCTGGTGGGCTGCCGTCTAGGGGTTCGCACAGAGTTGGACACGACTGAAGCGACTTAGCAGCAGCAGCAGCAAAGAATATAAGAATATATTTGAAATAAAGTACAACAACTACTATAACAAAAATGAAAACAAAAGCACAATCTCTGAAACAGAAGAAAAAAATATGATGAAAAAAGATTTGCTTGCTTTTGAATATGGTATGAGCAGCCTGAGTTTGAACGAGGCAATCATCTCACATAAACGTTTAAGTAGTACTTGTACATGTATACCTACTGTATCTCCCTTAAATTATATTGATTTTACTATCTCCAGAGCACATGACTAAAACTGCTTAGAAACTGTATAGGGATTGATAAAAATGAAAAACCTTTTTCTTTTTAAAGCACCAGTGTGTGGGTTTCCAAGCCTGAATGCTAGTAACTCTCTAAGAAGAACTACATGCTTGGCAGTCACGCTGTGACAATAAGAAGATAAGAATCAGAGGGCAAACCCTATTGCAGGGACAGATGTGAAGCCTTAGAAAACTTCTTTTGTTGATATGATGGAAGAAACTGCAGAACCATTTAGGGGATAGTTGGTCACTTCTCTCTTTTATACTGTGATTCTTTCTATTGTTCTTGGGAGTTTGCTTCCAGATAAGCCACCTGTAGGCTGTGGACTCCAACAACAAAGCTTAATAAACCTAAGCAAGTAAACTCAGCACTGAAATACACAACCTTCCAGGAAGTGCTAGGAAAATAAAAAATAAGACTAAGTTGCAGATGCAAGAACATTTGTTCAATTCATTGAGCAATTGGGAAGAAAGAATCTCCTTAGGAGTGATTTTTCTGCAAAAGTAACCAAATTTCATAGTCATTGGCATGCTAAGGTGCTCCTAGTCATTAAGGGGAAGAACATGTACAGTGGCATTTAGTGCTAGTAATCTTTTGATGGACAAAAATCAATTATTATAGAGGAGCCACAGAGTGGAAAGCACTCAACATATTTAAACAGGCATGAAAAAAATCTATTGAAAACCAAGAGCACAGAGGAGAAAATAAGCATTCCCTCTACGAGCTTAAATAAATATCCAGGCACCTGATACTGTCCCTTGCTAGTGTACTCAAGGTAGTAAGGACAACAGGATGAGGCTGATAAACTGAAAATAGAGCAAACATTTGTCTTCAAAAGCTCTCTATATCTCATTCAGAATGAGTATTTTTTAATGATTTTGGTGATTATAAATTTATATTTTAACAATTGACAGTGAAAGTGTTAGTCACTCAGTCGTTTCAAACTCTTTGTGACCTTGTGGACTGTAGCCTGCCAGACTCCCCTGTCCATGGAATTCTCCAGGCAAGAATACTGGAGTGGGTTGCCATTTCCTACTCCAGCAGATCTTCCTGTCCCAGGGATCAAACCAGGGCCCATATGGCTGGTGGATTATTTATCGTCTGAGCCATGAGGGAAGCCATTTTACAATTTTATGCTCATCTATGAAATCATCATAGATGAAAATGTGATTCTAAGGTTGATACTTTAAAATTCCATTTGTAATGATAAATACAAGAAGCAAAGGAATTTTAACAACCACTGAATTTGAAGTTCTAAAACCAGAGAGGTAATATGAGGAATATTCAGGAGATGGCATGGGTAGACTAGAGTTGTAGGTCTAGCCTCCTCCTGCAGAAGAGGCTACATAATTTCCGAATTATATAGTATCATATAATTAAAAACTAAAAAAAAAAGTAATAACATATTTAAAAATTGTTTAGAGCCTCTGAAAATGAACACTTTCCATGAGATAACTATATTCTATACCCATACAGTGTATTGGGCATATATTATGTTGTTGAAGAGGTGTAAAAAATATTTGTAAACAAGATGCTTAATCTCAATTCTAAAAAGAAAAAGTGAGTTAAGCTCCATTAATCTTGATTGTCCAGAAAGATCTGAGATTATGGTTTAAAGAAGCTGAAAGAAAACTGAGTGCTAAATTAGGAGAAGAGAGAAACAAGAAGAAGACCGGGACATCCAAGTGAGAGTAACCTAAATCTTGGTCCCTGAGGAAACGTCTAGATGTCTGCGGACACACCTATAATGGTACCATGGTACTTTAGCATATGTGGGATTTCTGGATGAGAGACATTCTTTAGGTGAGCAATTCTAAGTCAAGATACTATTTTGGTCATAAACTATAGCTGATAGACTTTTCCAAGCTGGGACACTAGAGATTTCATTTTACAGTATTGGTTGCTCAAGTAGGCTACAGATTGGTTGAAAAAACTACTGTTCTATTTTCTAGCTCTGTGGTCATAAGTAGGTAACTTGGACAATCTGAAAACCAGTTTTCCCACCTGTGAAAGAGTATGGATAATGGTGTCTAACAAAAAAGGTTATTATGACAATTAAATGAGTAAATCTATGAGCAGTGCTTTGAACATTGTCAAGCACCTAGCAGGCATGCCAAAGATGTGTGTTATTAATTTTTGTAATGAACCATATTCATATAGGAAGCTGAGAAGCATATAAAAATCTGGCTTCAGTCATTATGGTCTTCTTTGGATTTTGCAACTTTTTCAAGATCTTTCTTGCTTCAGGGCCTTGTATATGTTGTTTTATCTGCTGAGAATACTCCTTCTCCCTCCCTTTACTTTGATAATTTCTTCTCAAACTTCAGCTTTGTATCCTTCTGCAGTGAAGTCTAACCTGATTGATCCTTCCACACCTGATCCTTGGTGTCACTCTTGATCATTTTGTAAAAGGCAGCATGCCATGTATCTTTCTTTCATATCTAGTCACAAAGGGGTATGTCTCTGTGTGTGTGCGTGTATGTGTTTAGTTCTCCTTATGAATTGTACCATTTTCTAAGTTTCATAAAGGCAGAGACCATGTCTATTTTGTCCATTAAACACAATGGTTAGCATAAATCCCAGTATATCATTATCATTAAGTACATATTTGTTAAACACAAAAAGAATGATAAAAAGTAAAGTAAATAAAATCTAAGAGAAATGGAGCTAATTATGATAAGCACATTGATAAGGTCAAATTTTAGAATAGTTCACTGTTGTTTTTTTTGACACATAATAAAAATGTCAAACACGAAGCACTGAATGAACTTCTCTTTGTGAAGATATCATTATTTACAACATAGCCAGAATCTCCTCTGAGATTTTTGAAGAGAGAAAGGGAAAAAATAACCATGGAATAAATCAAATGATCATACTTCTTAAAACTATAAGTTAACCGTCAATAAATTATATCAAGCTGGCTTATACAAATAAGGGTAGTAATCTCTTCAAATCTTTTCCTAATTATGGCTGCTCTGTGATTAGACTGTTTGGAAAAAGATTTTTCAACTAAGTGATGTAAAATAATAAAGTAGCTTTTCTTTTTAAGAAAATCACAATCACTTTGAAACTAACACAGTGACATAGTCTAAAATATGTGACCTATTTATTAATATATAAGCTTAGAGTCCTTGGAAGGAAAGTTATGACCAACCTAGATAGCATATTGAAAAGCAGAGACATTACTTTGCAAACAAAGGTCCGCCTAGTCAAGATTATGGTTTTTCCTGCGGCCATGTATGGATGTGAGAGTTGGACTGTGAAGAAAGCTGAGCACTGAAGAACTGCTGCTTTTGAACTGTGGTGTTAGAGAAGATTCTTGAGAGTCCCTTGGACTGCAAGGAGATCCAACCAGTCCATTCTGAAGGAGATCAACCCTGGGATTTCTTTGGAAGGAATGATGCTAAAGCTGAAGCTCCGGTACTTTGGCCACCTCATGCGAAGAGTTGACTCATTGGAAAAGACTCTGATGCTGGGAGGGATTGGGAGCAGGAGGAGAAGAGGACGAAAGAGGATGAGATGGCTGGATGGCATCACTGACTCGATGGATGTGAGTCTGAGTGAACTCTGGGAGTTGGTGATGGACAGGGAGGCCTGGCGTGCTGTGATTCATGAGGTCGCAGAGAGTCAGACACGAATGAGTGACTGAACTGAACTGAACTGAAGCTTAGAGTGTATTTCAGAATTGATCGTACATGTTGGTTATATGGAGTGATGATCTGAGGAATATGTCTCAAACATCATTATAGATCAGAAAAAAAAATGTCCAAGATCCAAAGCCAGATAGTTTTTAAAAAGTTTTCGCTGGCTCTGATATTAAGATTAAATACCACTTGTTTATGAACAAATATAAAATTGTTTATTAGTGAGAAAAATATTTGAATACTTCTTACAAAATAACTCTTGAGTAATTAAGCAAAACTGAGAAACTGTATGGGTAGTCTAATCACCTGCTTTGTTTGGACAAGAAGTTTGCAATAACCTGCACACTTAAAAAAAATTTAAATACAGTCATTTGAAAAGTGTTTATTCTCTCGAATTTTCTGCTTAATTAAATACCAATTTTTAAAATTTAATTTGACAACTACTTATTGAGCGCCTGCTATGCCCCAGGCACTTTTCTCTGACACTGAGATCTAAAAAGGGTAAAATTTGATTTCTGGCCTTGTATAGATTCATATCAAATAGAGATCAGATAAACACAAAATTTCTAAGATAAAAAAGTAACGTGTGGTAAGTGAAAAAATAAAGTATTACGATACACATGTACACTTCCCTGCCTGCCTTAAACATACACAACTGAATGGGAAGATCAAAGACTTTCACAGAGTGCATGCAAACTGAGATGGGCCTGGAAGGATGAAAAACTTTTTACAGGAGAACATAATGAAGTGGGCAAAGATTTGAAGCCATAAAATAAGTGATGCATTTGAGAGTTTGGCTGTATCAGGGAGAACTGAGAAAGTAGTACAGGGGCTAGTTGCTGAAGACAGATGCCCTTGTCCAGCACACTTTATTTTGTGAGCATTGTAGAGGCATATATGGTATAAAAACAAGAGACTTAGTCAGATCCTAATTCTCAAAGGAGTGGTCAGTGATGTTTGGAGAAATATTGTACACAGGAAATAATTCAAGAATAGTATAGTGTTAAGCTTAAATGTGAAGTACTGACAAGTTCTATATTTCAGGAATGGAGAGAAACATATTGCAAACAAAGGGAACTGCAACACAATCACAGTAGTGAGCTAACTGGTTACCTAGATCAGTTAAAATACAGGATTTCTGAAATGGAGAAATGGGAAATGAAGATAGAAAGATGAGAGAAGACAAGACTGTAAAAGGCTTTGAATAACAGGGTCAAGATTTGGGGGTTGGACTCAGACAAGAATGTGTCTGAAATACGGGAGACACAGGAGACACAGATTGAGTCCCTGGATTGGGAAGATTCCCTGGAGGAGGATATGGCAACTCGCCCCAGTACTCTTTCTTGAAAAATCCTATGGACTTAGTAGGCTGGTAAGCTATGGTCCATGGGGTCACGGAGAGTCAGACACAACGGAAGCAACTGAGCATAGCACAGCAGCAGGGACTCACTAAAGACTTATGAGCAGAGAAGCAGGGAATGACAGAATTGGATCTGCACAGTGGGCAGTGAAGTATATTATAAAGGGGAAAAGTTGTCAGCAGGAGGAAGTTACACTGTTACTGTAATTGTTCCGGCAGCGGGTTATGAGATCCAGGATATACTGGCAGGAAAAGAATGTAGTAGTGTCCTGTGAGTACATTCCATCTGAGGACCACGGCTGGTGGATTTGAGGGCTAGCTTTGAAAAGAGAGGGGGATACAAATTTAAGTTAAAGGGGACCAGAGAAGTTTGGATATAGTGGAGCAAGTATTCACTGAAGTTCTTAGCAAGTTCAGTCGCTCAGTCGTGTCCGATTTTGCGACCCCATGAATTGCAGCACGCCAGGCCTCCCTGTCCAACACCAACTCCTGGAGTTCACTCAGACTCACGTCCATCGAGTCAGTGATGCCATCCAGCAATCTCATCCTCGGTCGTCCCCTATTCCTCCTGCCCCCAATCCCTCCCAGCATCAGTGTCTTTTCCANACATCCACAGCTGGGTATTGTTTTTGCTTTGGTTCCATCCCTTCATTCTTTCTGGAGTTATTTCTCCACCTATCTCCAGTAGCATATTGGGCAGCTACTGTCCTGGGGAGTTCCTCTTTCAGTATCCTACTATTTTGCCTTTTCATGAACTTCCATCACCATCATTTCATGATCACCAGCTTGCTTCATTACCAAGAGTCTTTAACCCAAGCTGTTTTGTTTGGACATGTTTTGATCTAACATCTTGTATTGCTACTAAAAGGACAAGATTATGAACCCCTCCTGGCTTGATGTTCTGCCATAAATCAAATTTAGAAATCATGTAAATGCTAAAATTATGTGGATGTTTGTTTTGGACATTAATCTCACATTCTTACTGGCTACCTGGGGAACAAGAGGAATCAACATTGATAAACTTATTCTGTAGGTGAAAGTATGTACTAAATTTTATAAAAGTTCCTTGCTTGTCCTAAAATTAAAATTCTTATTTGAAAATGGCATAGTAGGCATACATGAATATTACTGTGATTTAATTAAAATATATAATTGCAAGAGGGGTAAAAATATCTAGCTTATCAGTATTAATTTAATTCTGTTGGTGGTGAAAATATTTCTGACTTAAAACAGCACTTGTCATTTGATTTCATTAGGGAGATTAGTAAAGTAAAAGTGATTTGCCATGATGAAAACAATTAAATTGAAAGCAAGGTTAAAACATAATTATAAAAGAAAAAATTCTCAAAAATAATTGGCATGACCTCTGAAATTCATTTGCAGGAAATGAAAGCAGAAGCAAAGTTCACATGCAGCTTCTCACATAACTATATTTATACAACTGCTTGTCTATATATTTTTCACATCTTAACATTCACAGTTTTTCAACAGCAACTAATTTTGTAGAAACATAAAGATTCCCAGTAATAGATAAAGCTGTATTATTAAGCAACATAAGCAGCCCAAACATTAATATAATTTACATCATTAAAGGCTAACAAAATAAAACTGTGACTAAATTAACACTGACTCATCCATTATACAGCAATTGCTAAATAATTGTAAAATATATTACATTCTGTTCATTACTACTCCAATTATAATGTCTTTTTCTATCCACTTCCATGTTTATCTGCATTTATCTAAAAAGAATGGGAAAGCTAATACTTACCAAAATGGTGGTAACAATCAAAGAACGATTGGATAAGGAATCTGTGATGTTGGCTGGCTTTCCCTTTTGACTTTCTGTCATATTCAGGCCACTGGCTGGATCCCAAGTTCCAATCTATAAAATAGCATATGTACTTTGTAAATCATCCATCAGACACCTGGAGAGAGCACTGCAGAGAAAGTTAAGACTGCTAACACTTATTATTCACCCCTGCTACATTATCTGCTCTTGCTGAAGTAAAGGCTGCTTGTTTTAAGCATGATTCACTGCTTTGTGAAGTGTGTCCAGCGAAGTGTGACATTAAAGAACAGAATGATCCACTGCACTTCTACAGTCAGTGTGGGAGCTTAATTTTCCATTCAAACTTTCATTCACCAAGATAAACCACAGTTGATGATACCTTGATAGTTGGCGGGAAACTCATTAACAGCATATATCTTTTATAGTAATGGATCTATCTTATCCTCTCATTACAATGGTAACATGCCATATTATATGAACAAAGCTAAAAGAGCAAGACCTGGGGATCCAGGATAAATTAATAGGTAAAGGCAACTTAAAAGGGGCATTTATTTGTATTCACAGCACCCCCAGTAAGGTGAAATCATACCCCAAACTACCTCTGGAAGTTTTAAAAATATACCTTTGAAGCTTTTCAAATACTCTAAGGAAGGAGAGTACAGCAAAATCTCATCTAGATAACCTATTCTAATACTACTTGTATTCTGTTCAGTGTGTATTTTAACTATTAGGTTGTTGCAAAAGTAACTGTGGTTTTGGACCATGAATTTTAAATTATTATAACAGGTTCAAACACATCTTTAATAATCAAAATAGGAACCATTACAATCAACATATTTTTGCCAACAATATGTTGGTTTATTCCTGTAACACAAAAATCCATGCTTCGGAATTCTATGAATTCTTGGAAAGCATTTTCAACCTCCTGCTCATTGTGGAAGCATTTTATCTGCAAAAAGTTGTTGAGATACTTGAAGAAGTGGTAGTCAGTTGGCAAGATGCCTGGTGAATATGGTGGATGAGGCAAAACTTCATAGCCCAGTTCATTGAACTTTTGAAGCATTGATTATAAGATGTGCCATCAGGCCTTGTGGAGAAGAATCGGACCCTTTCTGTTGACCATTGCTGGCTGCAGGTGTGGGGTTTTGGTGCATTTCACCCACGTGATGAGCATGCTTCTCAGGTGTCATGGTTTTGCTGGGATTCAGAAAGCTGCAGTGGATCAGACTGGCAGCAAACCACTAAACAGTGACCATGACCTTTTTTGGTACAAATTTGGCTTTGGGAAGTGCTTTGGAGCTTCTTCTCAATCCAGTCACTGAGCTGGCCATTGTGGGTTGTTGTATAAAATCTACTTTTTGCTGCGCACCACAATCCAATCAAGAAATGGTTCAAGATAAGACATTTCAAAATGACTTTTTTTTTTTTTTTTGGCCAGCTCATGAGGTACCCACTTATCAAACTTTCCAATATGCCTCAAATGCCAAATAACCATCGAATGGTCAAGGCTGAGTTCTTCTGCAACTTCTCATGCAGTTATAAGAGGATCAGCCTTCAGTGATTGCTCTCAGTTGGTCACTGTCAACTTCTAATGGCCAGCCACTGCACTCCTCATCTTCAAGGCTCTTGTCTCCTTTGCAAACTTCTTGAGCCATCACTGCACTGTGATACTGCACCTAATATTAATAATACCCTCTGAAAGATTAAGCCAAATGCTGTGTTCAGATATGTTTACTCAGTGAACACAGTTTATAGAATGACCTCTGGAGATACATATAAGCATAAGATACAACTGTATATGTAGATTGAGTGGTTTATATATAGGCACCTGCACTATTGCATGCCATGTAACAACAGTGACCACTAACAGAAAGCAGAAGCAAAGGAGACAGAGTCAGTGTTTTAGTCAGCATTAACTTTTTCCTCACCCTCTCAAACCTGGGAGTCACCAGTAGGGAAATTTGTCTTTCTTGTGTCCCTAGCCAAACAAAGCTATAAACCATTAATTTATTTTAACATAAAATTTTGTACATAAAAAGCTTTGTCAATTACAGATGAACCCATCATGAGTTGAAAATATTAAGTCAAAAATGCATTCAGTATACCAATCTACCAAACATTCTAGCTTAGCCCAGCCTATGTTAAACATGCATAGAACACTTATATTAGCCTGCTGCTAAGTCACTTCAGTCCTCTCCGATTCTGTGCGACCCCATAGATGGAAGCCCACCAGGATCCCCTGTCCCTGGGATTCTCCAGGCAAGAACACTGGAGTGGGTTGCCATTTCCTTCTCCAATGCAGGAAAGTGAAAAGTGAAAGTGAAGTCGCTCAGTCGTATCCGACCCTTAGCGACCCCATGCACTGCAGCCTACCAGGCTTCTCCGTCCATGGGATTTTCCAGGCAAGAATACTGGAGTGGGGTACAGTTGGGCAAAATCGTCTAACAGAAACCTTATTTTATATAAAGTGCTGAATATATCATGCAATTTATAGAATACGGTATTGAAAGTGAAAAACACACTGGTTGTATGTCCCACAGGATGGTTGTAATGGTACTGGTTGGTTACCCCAGTGATGGAGTGGCTGACTGGGAGCTGCAGCTCAATGAGCTGCCAGCATTACAAGAAACTGTCGTACTACATATCACCTGCTCTGGAAAAAAAAATCAAAATTCTAAGTATGGTCTCTACTGAATATGCATCACTTTTGCATTATCACCATTATAAAGCTGACAAATCATAAGTTGGGAACTGCCTGTAAATTAAATTATTTTTAAAGTGACACTGATTTGAAAGTGAAAGTGAAAGTCACTCAGTCATGTCCAACTCTTTGTAACTCCATGGACTATAGAGTCCATGGAATTCTCCAGGCCAGAATACTGGAGTGGGTAGCCTTTCCCTTCTCCAGGGGATCTTCCCAACCCCAAAATCAAACCCAAGTCTTCCACATTACAGGTAGATTCTTTACCAAAATATGCTAACAAAGATCTCATTGGTTTAAATCCAAATTAAATGTTATGATCTTTTCTATTTTCTTTACATTTTACTATATGTAAAATATCTCAATTTTCATAACTTTATCAATAACTTTTTAAGGTATCTATCTTCCTTTAATTGGAGTAGTACAAAAGTAGATATGTTAACAATTTCTGTTCTTCATAAAAACAGATGTCATTCTAATAGTTGTATATAAATGTAGATCCCCATGTATTTTTTTTCAACAACTCATTTGGGGATTCAATGTAAATGTATTTAATAATGTAAAAAAACTTGTCATATTTTCTAACATTTAATTTTCTTCTGACCACCTAAAACTATATATTTCTGATATTTTTGTCAATAAAATAAAAAAGTCAATACACCAAGGGGAAAAAAAACAATCTTGATTCAGCATTCTTTCTAAAGTAAATTATATACTGCTCAATTAAATTACTTTAAGACTATGACTACCTTGATGTCATAAAGAGACTAATTACAATTTCAATTCATTAATGAAAGGTTTTCAGGGGCCAGATGGGTCATATCAATGTGTAAAGTGAAAGGGCATAAGCCAGTAGTAAGAATTTCTAGGCTAAAATGTGCAGTTTTAAAATCTCCAAAACATCTCAAGGTAGAAAAGCAACTGGGGCCCACTAACCCAACCTGCTCTGCTGTGTGCCTTGGGCTGCACACTCAGAATAAGTACTTGTTTCAAATCTCTAGCAAGGCATCACCAGAGTTAGTAGAGGCCCTGCTGAGGACCTGGGTGGAGGACAGAAGAGATGCCAAACCTAGAATTCCTGCTGACCTGCTTAAATTGTTTCAAATTCAAAAATCACTAAAACAAACAAACAAACAAACAAAATTGCCCTGTTGGCTAAACAGACATCTGCAGACTGTATTTTTCAGTGACTGGCACTTTTCTGATCCTGATCTATGATTAATACCTATTACACATTTGTCCCTTAGATTTAATTGTCTTTTTCTTTGCCCACTATTGGCTAAACAGTTAGATTTTTTCAGACATATAATTCTGTTAGCAAAGCACTGGCAGGCATCATTTGCCCAGTATCATCTGCCTAATGACAAGCTTGACCACTAAGTTTTTCAACTTTCTAACCAAATCACTAATACACAATATTGTCCATTTCACTTACTGTTATCTTCCAAGATTACACTTACAAAAAATAAGTTAGCTAAATGTTTACTCATCTAAACCTACTAATCTAGGTTCATTTTCTGTTGGTTGTTTTTCTAGTACTCTTTGGATGAAGGGGTTCTGGCTCATGAATCCATAATTACTTAGAATCACAAATATTAGGTATCCCTCTTTATAAGTCTCAGGTTTCTACATAGAATATTAGAAAATTTCAGAAATTTCAGTGGCATAACAATTTAAATCAAATAAAATTTTGTATGATTCCCTGATTTTTAAGTCTCTTAGAACTGTATGATTCAAAAATTTCTATTGATTGAAGAAACTGTCACCAGTGGGGCTTTTTGTTTTGTTTTAATCACAAAAGCCATAGACTAAATCAAGACAATCTTTTTTCTTGCAATCTATTTTCAGAACCATAATTTTTTCATTATATTATTCAATCAAGTCATTTAACATTATTTTCAGTTTCAAAATGTAATAAAGATATCTAAGTACCCTTGACCTCAAAGAGTTATGTTAAATAGAGTGAGTCTATCAGTTGGTTTACTTGAATACTTTAAGTTTACAGTTATCTTCCTGGTACAGCAACCCTTTCATACAATTTAAAATGTCATGGTTTGGATAAATCATAAGTTCACTTTACTTATAAGCACAAAATTAGATAAAAGTAATGCAAAAGTACTTCAAAAATCACAAAGAACAATAGAAAATCATGGTATTACTCATTTTTCTGTTTTTATGTTCAGAACAGTTCTTAAATGTGCTCTTCTTCATAAAAAGAATGCTTATTATTGATATCAAATTATAAAGCATACAAATAGAAAGGAGAACATCAATTTAAACTTTGAAGCTAAGCACATACCCATGTCAATCATAGCTAATGATTTAATGAATTTTCTTTCATTCTTTTCTCTTTACATGTATTTTCCTTACATAATTTCCAATACAGTCTTGTAGGTAATCTCCCAGACTCAGAAGGGTGTGCCAGAGCACAAGGATCCTATTACATCTCCACAGCTTATCCTTAAGGGACTGGGGCACATTTACTTCTCTCCGACTTAATTTCCTCATCTATAAATGAGGAAATAACTTTGTCTGCCTCAAAGAGCTCTTGTGAGGATCAAGAGATAAACACTGTAATGTGTTTATAGTGAAGTTGCTCAGTTGTGTCCGACTCTTTGCAACCCCATGGACTGTAGCCTGCCAGGCTCCTCTGTCCATGGGATTTTCCAGGCAAGAGTACTGGAGTGGGTTGCCATTTCCTTCACCAGAGGATCTTCCCAACTCAGGGATCGAACCTGGGGCTCCCGCACTGTAGGCAGACACTTTACCATCTGAGCCACCAGGGAAGTCCCAATGTGTTTATAAGTACAATTATTATATAAATTAATATATCCTATTTCCATACTATTATGAGTATTTTTTTCTGGCATTGAAAATCACATTCAAAATTTTAATGATTATAGAATAGGAACATCATATAAACATATCACAGTTTACCTAAGTCTGTTGATATTTGACAGAAAACCACAAAATTCTGTAAAAAATTATCCTTCAATTAAAAAATAAATTTTAAAAATAAGGCTTTACTTTAGTAAAACACAGTTATTTACAAATATTTGCCCACATATTTTAGTATTTTAAAAACAGATTCCTAGAATTGGAATTACTGACCAAAAAAAAAAAAAAAAATGAGTCAAGATTGTTAGTACTTGTTGCTGTATAGCTTTCCAAAACTGTTACTGTGTTCGTTATGATCCACCTGACCATATATAGCATAATAAAACTTCCTCACAATTCATTTTCTACTTTTTTTCTGATATACAATGGGTTCTTCATTTCTTTTTTTTAATTGAAGTATAATTGCTTTACAATATTATATAAAGCAATTATATAAATTGTGTAGTTTCTGCTGTGCAATGAAGTGAATCAGGTATATGCATGCATATATACCTTCCCTCTGAACCTCCTTCCCACCCATCATGTTAAAATATATGTGCATAAGAATTTTATATACATACAGTGTGCTTTATTTTTTATATTTCTCAGGATTTAAAAAAATGCTTCATATAATTTTGTGTGGTAAACTACATTTTCTCTTTTGTTGCTTTATTTTCTCATGTAGAAAAACATTTATTTTCAAATGATTTTAAAGTTATTTATCTGAGTATCTCATTAATTAGTTGATGCTTTATTTATCTTTGTTTCTGACAGTTTTCTCAGCATAAATTTTCTTTGTTTTGTACTTCATATTACTCCTTTGGCTGAGATAACATTTTCTTTCCTCTCCTGAGATATGTAATTGTTTGCCTCATCTATAATTAGATTGTCATTTCTTCTAAACACATACATTAGTACTTTTCCTTGTGAGCAGATTCAGTGGGACAGGTTTTTTAATTCTCTGTGGAATTTGAAATAATAATTTTTGAAAAGTATACCAAAAACTTTCTCAGGTAGAAACAAAATAAACACTTCCAGCTGGGTGCAAAATGTTAGTTATATATGAAGTCAAGCTCATTTAAGGTTAAGAAATAATTTATCCACTAAAAAACATTTGTCATCATAGAATCTATTAAAATTCTATTTACACTCTCCTCTTGGCATTTGCTAACAATATAACCATAGATGTTGGCGAATAAGGAAAAGAATGATACAGTTTTTCATCACAGAACAATGTAAAAAGGAAGAAAATTCTCTGATTATACATAATTTTTACTTAATTTTAGACAAATATGTCTTGAGCAAAGAGCATAATCGGCCATTTTCTAAAGGCCTGTTTGGTGATCATGAGAAACCACACTGTACATTATATACAGCCTTAGCACAATGTGGAGTCTCCATCAAAAAATAAGGTTGCTTAAAAAAAATTCTTCCTGATTTATCAAAGAATGTTATTAGAACATTCTCTAACACCATACATAAAAATAAATTAAAATAGACTAAAGACCTATAATACAAGATCAGAAACCATACAACTCCTAGAGGAAAAAATAGGCAGAACAATCTTTGACATAAACATAGTAATATATTTTTGGATTTGTCTCCTAAAGCAAAGGGAATAAAAGTAAAAACAAATGGGTCCTAATTAAACTTAAAATATTTTTCACGGAAAAGGAAACAAAATTATCAACAAAACAAAAAGATAACCTACTGAATGGAAGAAAATATTTGCAAATGATATGACCAATAAGGGTAGTTAATATATATCCAACATATATAAGTGTTAGTTCTCAGTCATGTCCGACTCTTTGTGACCCCATGGACTGTAGCCTCCTCTATCCATGGAAATCTCCAGGCAAGAATACTGGAGTGGGTTGCCATTCCCTTCTCTAAGGATTCCAGACCCAGGTATTAAACCTATGTCTCCAGTGTTGCAGGTGGATTCTTTACCTGCTGAGCCATCAGCGTTCCTTAAATAGCGTATTCAATTCAAAATCAGGAAAATAATTCAAATAAAAACTGGGCAGAAGAACTGAACAGACATTTTTCTGAAGAGGAAATGCAGATGACTAACAAGTATATGAAAAGATGCTCAACATCACTAATCATCTTGGAAATGCAAATCAAAACCATAGTGAGATACCAACTCATACCTGTCAGAACTGTTATCATCAAAAGGAACACAAATAACAAATGTTGGTGAGGATGTGGAGAAAAGAGAATTCTTGTACACTTTGGTGGGAATGTAAATTGGTACAGCTACTGTGGAAAAGGTATGGAGCTTTCTCAAAAAAATAAATAAATAAAAATAGAACTACCTTAGAACCAGCAATGGCACCCCACTCCAGTACTCTTCCCTGGAAAATCCCATGGATGGAGGAGCCTGGTGGGGGGCAGTTCATGGGGTGGTGAAGAGTCGGACATGACTGAGCAACTTCCCTTTCACTTTTCACTTGCATGCATTGGAGAAGGAAACAGAAACCTACTCCAGTGTTCTTGCCTGGAGAATCCCAGGGACAGGAGAGCCTGGTAAGCTGCCATCTATGAGGTCACACAGAGTCGGACATGACTTACTCAGCAGCAGCAGCAGCAGCAGCAGCAGAACCAGCAATTCTGCTCCTTGGTATATATCCACCCCCCCTCCAAAAAAAAGATCAAAAAAACAAAACAGAAAACACTAATTCAAAAAGATAAATGCACCCCAGTGTTCACAGAAGCATTATGTACAATTGTCAAGACATGGAAGCAATCTAACTTTTCATCACAGATAAATAGATAACTAAGAGATTATATATATATAAATACATATATAATCATTATATACATATATATATATTTACATACTAGCTCTTTCTCACACACACACACACACACACACACACACACACACACACAAACATGCAGGGACTGAACCTGTGTCTCCTGCATTGGCAAGCTGGTTCTTTACCACTGAGCTACCAGGGAAGCACCAATGTAATTGGTGGGCTGCATATTTCTCTGCTAACTAGTGCATCTACTCTTTCTAAATAATTTGCAAACTCAGGTTTCTCAAGGCTACATGGAACATGAATAGTGGGCACTGAATTTTTTCAGCATAGCAGTTTTCTTACTAAGTATTACAGGTAGACAGTTTTTGCCTTCATTTACTTCGCCCCTTCCAATGTTGGGGCTTCCCAACGGCTCAGTGGTAAAGAATCCACCTGCAATTGCTGGAGACACTGGTTCAATCCCTGGATCAGGAAGACGCCCTAGAGAAGGAAAAGGGAACCCACTCCAATATTCTTGCCTGGGAAAGGCCATGGACAGGGGAGCCTGGTGGGCTACAGTCCAGAGGGTCACAAGAAAGTTGGACACGATTTAGCGACTAAACAACAATAGTAACGCAATGCAAAGAACTCCTCAGTTAATGACTTGTCTAAAACTGTCTACTAGTTAACATAAGTCTGGAATTTCACCATTTGAGAACTATAGCATTAATATGAGAATAAGAAATCAATAAGTATATAATGATCTTACACAAAGGGCTAAATAACCTAAATATATATTTTTCATCATTGATTTTTATTTTTAAGACAAAGTCTAAACATAATTAAAGAGTTAAGAGACAGGTGATACTTTTGACTTTTAAAATACAATTTGAGTTAATGAATTTACTCAAATATAACTGTGATAACATTCAATTAAGGGCCATTGTTTTGCAAGGATAAAAAGTACTTCAGAGATGACTTTGAACTCAAATCAATGCATTATAATTATGTTTAGTACACATGCATGCACTTGCTAAATCGCTTCAGTTGTGTCCAACTCTTTGTGACAGTTATGAAGCAAAATAATAACTATAAATACACTGACACAAACTGAAAAATATCAGTACAGTTATGAAATTTGGGATGTAATGATTCTTTGTATGACTCAGACAAATTAAACAGCTAACATCTTCAAAGACAGACACTAAGTTTGGGTCCTTCCTAGGATCAATTTTTGCTTTTCAAGAAGCAAATGACACATTCACCACAGGTGTAAAGATTGTTGGTCAACATAATCATTATCGTTTCTTTCCTAAAGGGAGGAAAAGAAATCTTAGTTCCTAGGAAAGTTAAGGGCCATTGTTGCCATGGAGACCAAGGTGTATGTACCAAGTGTCATCAGAGAAAGATAAAAGCTGGTATGCGTTATGTGAAGTTGCTCAGTCGTGTCCAACTCTTTGCAACCCTATGGACTGTAGCCTACCAGGCTCCTCAGTCCATGAGATTTTCCAGGCAAGAATGCTGCAGTGGGTTGCTATTTCTTTCTCCAGGGGATCTTCCCAACCCAGGGATCAAACCTGGGTCTCCCGCATTGTAGGCAGACACTTTACCATCTGAGCTACCAGGGAAGAAAATGCTACGCATTAGGTGTTTACAAATCTATCAAAAAAAAAAAAAAAAAAAAAGTCCTCAGTGATCTAATGTAGATTTTCAGATTTAGATAAATTTTGGACTGTAAATCCATTCAGATATCTTTTCAGAGGGAGTTAATGATTCTTCTGACAAGACAAAGTTCAACAGTAAAATTTTACACAGACATTACTACTCTTTCTTTAAAAATATATATATTCTACAAAAAAAATTCTGCAAAAGTGCTTTGAAGCATGTTCTCTTCCTGGAACATATACATTTGTAAACTCAGACAGGCACAGTCTCACTACTAATTCTCACTTTTTCCATATATTATCAAAATATTTGAGTTTTTAGCAAGAAGTCTACGGATTGTTGATAGCAGCTTCTCTACCAGTGGGTAAAAATGCAAGTAGTGAATATCCAGAAAGCACAGATTTTAGAAATTGAATCTTTATTTGATAGTAACATATAACAAATTCAAACTTTTACAGGTTTGCAAATATGGGTCATCTTGATTTATGTTATTTGTATAAATTCTTAGTTTTGTAGAAACTGGCAAACATAAGATGGCTCTTGATAGCCACTTTTTTTCCTCAAGATTGTCCCTAAGGGGGCTGATTTTATTCTAAAAGCATGCTGAGGCTTAGTTTGATCTTTCTGTTTTTTCTAGATTAATATAATATTAATAAAACAGCCACATTTCAATAAGGGTTTATTAGGCCTTTCCACTGAGAAGACAGAACATTCTCTTCTCTAAGTTCTATTTTAATATATTAAATATCACATTCAGGAGACTATCAGAAAAATAACCAGAATAGAAAGGGCAAGAGGGGTACACAATTATGATTTTAGTTTAACATTTCTATTTAGATGAAAATTAAAAAATCCATTTAAATAATCAATAAAATATAATAGCAAGAGATTGATTTTTTTTCTTGGAAAGCTCATGATGTACATAGTTGTCACAAAGAACATTCAGTAAGAAAATTCAATCAGGTGGTAAAATAAAGCAATTTTATTATTGTACTTATTATTGTACATAGTTTCTTGGAAGGAATTCTTTTTAAAGTCTAAGTATTTTTTAATGGTCTTTAGATAGCTCATTTTGCAATGGAAATGAACCATTATCAGGTATTGTCATCAACTCAGTTCAAACCTGTTTTGTGTAAAACCCTCCTAACTGTTTTTGCTCTAAACAAAATCTTTTTGATGTCATATTCTAAGAACCACCTGAATATTTCTTAATATCTATTCCATTAGTCATGTTTTTGTTCCATCTGAAACTGGTCTTTCCTAAAATATAGCTAAGTCTCAGAGTACAAGATAAGTAAAGTCAAACCATTTCCAACGGTAAATTATATCATAGTTACATATCCTTTAAAAAATCTATTAATTTTATTGTTAGTTATGAATAAATTTCAGAGAAGGCACTGGCAACCCACTCCAGTACTTTGTTGCCTGGAGAATCCCATGGGCAGAGGAGCCTGGTAGCCTGCAGTCCATGGGGTCGCTAAGAGTCGGACACGACTGAGCGACTTCACTTTCATTTTTCACTCTTATGCATTGGAAAAGAAAATGGCAACCCACTGCAGTGTTCTTGCCAGGAGAATCCCAGGGACGCTGGAGCCTGGTGAGCTGTCGTCTATGGGGTCACACAGAGTTGGACATGTCTGAAGTGACTTAGCAGTAGCAGCATGAATAAATTTGTATATCTCCAATGTAATGCCCAGGTGAAGGGTCTCCTGATTATAATTATAGCAAAGGATGGGGAGGGAAGTAGATGGATTCTAAACATATTTTGAAAGTGAAATATACAACCTGATCTTTGAACAATGATTCAAGCTGGGGAAATCATTTATTGTAATTTTCCTTTTTGCCGGGGTCCAGCCCCGGTGGATCCAGGGTGATTCGAAGGGGAGACGGATAGGCGAGGAAAAATTCATTTATTCAGAAATATAAGATTAGATTAGGAAATAATAGTATAGTAGGAAAATTAAGTGGAGAAAAGAGGCTGAATAACTTGGTTTACGTGGAAAGCCAATAAAACCTCAGGACAAGAGGTTTGCACCATCTACGTAGGCCACCGGCGTCCTCTTGAATATCTAAGGGTGCCCCACTTGGGCTCCCTTTCGCGTGGATCTTAGAAAGCCAGGGCAAGTAAGTAGACATGGCGAGCCTCCACGCCCCAGATGGGAATTCAGCCAGAAATTAGAGTAAAGGGAGAGAGAGACACGGGGGAAACCAGTCCTCCCAATGACTGGCTCCTGGCAGCAGGCATATTCGGGTTTCCTTATTTTTGGGGGTGTAGATGCTCAGGGAAACTCAGGGGGAATCTCTGAAATCCGAATCGCCTTGCCCATCGGATTTCTGCCACGTGACCGTTTCACGGGTGGGATTCCCACGCTGGCTCCCGGCACCTTTTTGTACTGTTATTAACCTCAATGTTGTTCAGTCACTAAGGCAAAGTGATGTCTTTGCTTTTTAATATACTATGTAGGTTTGTCATAGCTTTCCTTTGAAGAAGCAAGCATCTTTTAATTTCATGGCTGCAGTCACTGTCTGCAATGATTTTGGAGTTCAAGAAAATAAAATCTATCACTGCTTCCACTTTTTCCCCTTCTATTCACCATGAAGTGATGCGATCAGATGCCATGATCAATACCAGGCTCTTAAAGAAAGAAATTGTCCTAGCATTGTCTGAGGGAAACAAAGTCATTTACTGTCTTATATCCTTAATCTTCCTCCTCTGTTTCAGAGAAAGGACTGCCATGTCCCAAGGGCTTTTTTGGACAGATGTGGTTGGATGTGTATGCAGTATTCTTGACCTTTCTTATATCTGACCAAGTCCGTCTGTGAATGACTACAGGAAGGAAGAAATTAGCACCTCCCCTCCGGAAGCTGACCACATCCAGGAAATGTCTGACTTTACCCCCTCCCCTTTCAGGATAAAAGAAGTCTGATCTAACTCCTGGCTTTTTGAATAAAGACATTATTTCTTGTCCCAATTAAACCAATAATAATAATAATAATAGATGTGACTGATTGTTTATGCAGTACAGGTGACCTTTCTTAGACCATGACTAACTGAGGTGGGTTCTTATCAAGCTCCCTGGCGAGACAAAGGAGAAGGAATTCACTTTGATCTATGATTCCTAGATAAGTGGAAAGCTATATCCACAGTAGCATTTAACCCCAAGTTCAGTTCCATGAATATGTCCTACTTCTTGCTGTTTGTCAGAAGTATACATGTTCCTTCCTCCACAGGAAGCTCCACAGTCACAAATATCAGAAGTATGTATTATACTGCCATTAACTGTTTTAATACTAACATTAACATTTGAGAAAACAATTTAAAATAAATCTGTTTAATATACATACAAACAAGAGGTCTTTATTTCAACATATATGACTGTCCAATCCTTTTTATAATTTTATGAATTCATTTATTATTGGCAGGTTTTCTTCACTAGAGTACAACCATTGTAAAGGCATAAAATAGATGTTTATTGATTATTTGTTAGGGAATTAAATGAATAAATAAAGTCAAAGATGACAAGAATCAAAAAAGAAAGTAGCATGAGCCTGAGCAGCTAGGACTGAGTTCAGTTCAATCGCTCAGTCGTGTCCGACTCTTTGGGACCCCATGAATCGCAGCACGTCAGGCCTCCCTGTCCATCACCATCTCCCGGAGTTCACTCAGACTCACANAACCTGATATGCAAAGAGCAGATCTTCGACCCTGAACAAATTTTGCATATACTACGGGCAAGTTCAAACAAGGACAAGAAGAATCAGGATTGCTTCTCTGAAAATAATTTCCTAGGGAGACCCATGAAAACGGCAGGGGTTTTATTCAAAAAGCAAATAACCAGGACAAGTTAAAGCAGAGAAGTAGACCTCTACGGGGCCTTCCCGAGCTTGGCTAAGGTATCATTTAATACAGATCAATGTATGTTTTCCTATTACACAGTATGTAGTTGTCTTTGCTAGGTGATTGTCCGCATGTCTAGTTTAGATTGAAAAAAAAAAAAAAAAGATTGGGAGCTTCCCTTGGCTGAGACTGTAGTCTGTTCAGATGCTGAATGGGATTATAGAAGGAGGTCTCATCTTATCCAGAGGAGCTGCTTGTCCTCCTGATGGGTCGTTCCCAGACCCTGGTGACCTCAAATCATTCCTTGAGGTCTTGGATCTTGAGTCATTCCTACCACTTTTACTAATAAATAACTGATCCTGTGTGTCTTTCCGGGCATCAAGTGATCCAGCCTGTTCTCTGTTCCACTTATTAAATGCTACTCAGAAACCACACTGGGTTTGCTGCAGGGTGCTTTGGCTATGATGCAAAGAAAATGGTCTTATTTCCTTACATTTTTAATGCCAAAGCATGGGTTGGTAAAAAGAGGATTATGCCAAACCAATGTTATTTCCTTTTGTGCTTCAGGGGCAGGATATATGGTGGTGGGTGGTGGAGAGTGGACGGTGGGGTAGAGAGAAGGAGTCCATGTGAATATGAATAAAGCAGCTGATTCTTTTTCACATGATTTTCTAAGTCAGATGCTGAGATACTATTAGCCTACTAAAAATTCCTTAACAGTCAGTGATTATCAGAGGCTCCTTATTAACTCAATGACATTCTCCGGAGCTAGTTCTTTATCAGTAATTTAGATGAAGATATTGAAAATATTCACTAAATTTGAAGAGGGCACCCATTTGCAGGGAAGAGATGCTATCAACTTGAATATTAGAATTAGAATGTAACAGGACTGAAAAATCAGAAAATGTGTCTATTAAAAGTAAAATTTGCTTTCAGTCTCAGCAGAGACTAATGCATGTTACAATCTTGAGGAGTCAGAAATATAGACTCAAAGAGGCTTAAGTCTAAAGAGTCACAAACTGAGTAGAAAGTGTTTCCATGCCAGTGTTAGTTGTTAAGTTGTGTCCGACTCTTTGTGACCCCATGGACTGTAGCCTGCCAGGCTCCTCTGTCCATGGGATTTCCCAGGCAAGAATACTGGAGTGGCTTGCCATTTCCTTCTCCAGGGGATCTTCTTGACACTGGGATCCAACCTGAGTCTCCTGCATTGCAATTGGATTATTTACCGTTTGAGCCACCAAGAGTAGACCACACACTACATGAGTTAGCAGTGTAGTAGTATAGTTAAAATGACTTATTGTGACTCAAAGATAAATTAAAGGGAGTATGCCATACAAGATAAGAAATCATCTCTCCATGGTGTTTAACAGCATTACATTTGGTGTTCATTTTTTATGATCCCATTTGTGAAAGAGCAAATACTTTGGTGAAATATAATAACAGTGATCATAGGAATGACAAACAGAAGAAACAGAGAGGTAATGACTCTTTGCACTTGGGATGCTGATAAGGCCCTGCCTTTAGTGTCTATTACGTGAGACGGGATCATTGGATCTTAAATATTGTTTGGGGGTCTTTTCTGCAGGGTCAGTTTTTGACTTTGGAACTCAGTATTACTAAATAATGAAAAAATAGGTAACTGGTGGGCTAAAATTAGCCACTAATTATTTGCAAAGCACTCCTCTATCAGGCTCTCCTCGTGTTTGTCCTACTTTTCTTTGTCCCTAGCTATAGAGACCATTTATCTTTTTTAAACAACTGCAGAAGCACAGCAGCCACTTTCTTGGCCTGAAACCCCGGCTTCTTTTGTATTGATTCTAGCCAATTACTGCTCTTCACTAAAAATGATAAACCAAAAGTAAGGGAGGGAGCAAACCTGAGGTTCTAAATCAGTATTTCAGGCAATTAGGTCCTCTCAGAATTACTGAGCTTGGGAGCAAACTGTGGGGCAGAAGAGCTGGTCTTGGTGAGGGGTGCCTCTTCTGGCCTCCATAGCGCCCTGTGCTTCCTTCTATGACATCATTTATCATACTGTCATGTTGTGCATTTCTTCCTTTTTTAACAAAATATTTATTTATTTACTTATTGGCTGTGTCTAGTCTTAGTTGCAGCATGTGGAATCGAGTTCCCTGACCAGGGATCGAACCCAGGCGTCCCTTCATTGGGACCCCAGAGACTTAGCCACTGAACCACTAGGGAAGTCCCTGTGCTTTTCTGCTTCTAATTTTATACTTTAGATCAGAGCTTCTCAAACTTAAATGTGCATTCAAATCAGCTGGGAATCTTGTTAAAATCCAGATTCTGGTTCAGTAGGTTTGGGGTGGGGCTGGAGAATCTATGTTTCTGTTATTCTCCTAGAAGTCCACGCGGCAAGCGCCGTGGAATGCACTTACATTACAAGGTCAACCACTTGAGAGCTGGGAAAAGTCTCTTCTTGATCCTTAAAAAGAAAATAACCAAAACCCTTCTGTTGAAGAATCACGTGCATACAGAAATATGCATGAAACATCAGAGTTCAGCGTATTTCCAAAAAGCGAACATGCCTGTATAAACCAGTCCCCAGATCAAAAATTAAAACACTGCCAGAGGCCCCAGAGGCCCACATTGTGCTCCGTCCAGTCACCACTTTATCCTTAAGGTAAATACAATCTGCCGTCTTTCATTTTTACTCTTCATGGCAATGCTCCAATGAACACATTTGTCCCTTTACTCACAAATGCATGTTTTTCTCTAGGGTTGTACGTGGACCCACTCTGATTTTCACAGGAGGAGGATACTCCACAGAAACATGAGTGCCTTGCATCTGTATTAGGACTGTATGACTTGCCCTCTGGATGGCTTTTATCTAGGAAATCAAGGACTTATGAATGATTGATAAATGCTGCTAATAGCTTAAAGTTGTTTTGCATTCTTTCAAACTAAAGCAGAGTAACTGTGACCAGTGCCTCTCCATTGCCCAAGGTTTGTTTTTTCTTTACATGAAGTCTCAATTTAGAAACTATAACCCAATAATTTGTCAAAAAGAAACAGGTCTAAAGTTTTGAAGAAATTGATGATCTACTAGTTTAAAGCATGAATATTTTTTGAAAATGGAATGGACAAACCTCTGTCTACATTCTGACGGAAAATACGCCTACTGTTCACAGGGATAATAGTTTGGCAAGGACTGGCATTCACAAATCAAGGCAGCATCTAAATAATTTTGATGACAGAACTCTTCTGGGGCTTTTCCAATTGAGTAGCTGATCAGCCATTATGATGGAGTTATAATGTAGGTCTCTATAATCTACAAAATATGTACCCACAGTTGTAGAATTGCACAGCTGAAGAAAGCAAGTTGTCTGATTAAAAATGATTTATGCTTTGATAATTCCATTTACAAAAGAGTTACAATGGACTCAGTGTCCCAAATCTAATTTCACCATTATGTAACTGTAGATATAAAAATCTTCACTGGATTCTGTTATTGTCTAGTTCTTTGAGGTAATAATCATAAAACAATATTAATTTAATGTGTCTACAGTTGATTTTTGCACAGGATATTATTTATTACAGGATATTATATGTCAGGCTGCTTTTGAGAAATTCAGTTCTTTTTAATATGATTGCTGATGTGTTTTCATCAGTCTCTAATCATGATTGAATAAGAGATGGATGATACTTTCTTTTTTATTTCAGGCAATTCCCCTGGAGATTATATGCTGTGCTTAGTCGCTCAGTCATGTCTGACTCTCTGTGACCCCATGGATGGTAGCTCACCAGACTCCTCTGTCCATGGGGATTCTCCAGGCAAGAATCCTGGAGTGGGTTGCCATGCCCTCCTCCAGCGGATCTTCCCAACCCAGGGATCGAACCAGGGTCTCCCACATTGCAGGTGGATTCTTTACAATCTGAGCTATCAGGGAAGCCCAAGAATACTGGAGTGGGTAGCCTATCCATTCTCCAGCGGATCTTCCCAACCCAGGAATCGAACCAGGATCTCTTCCATTGCAGGCAGATTCTTTACCAGCTGAGCCACTAGGGAAACCTGGCGATGTAACCCAATGTAAATTCTCTGAATAAGCATATTTGGCAGAACCGTTACAAACTTTGATGTCCAAATGCTCCTAAATTAAGATGGTAGCTGGTAGCTGTTTAAAAATTTACAGTTCAGAAGACTAGCATTTGTTTCCAAGCATCTAAGGGATTAACTTGCAGATTACTAGGACAATACATGTGTACANCTCTGAATAAGCATATTTGGCAGAACCGTTACAAACTTTGATGTCCAAATGCTCCTAAATTAAGATGGTAGCTGGTAGCTGTTTAAAAATTTACAGTTCAGAAGACTAGCATTTGTTTCCAAGCATCTAAGGGATTAACTTGCAGATTACTAGGACAATACATGTGTACATTCAGACCTACTAATTTAGTGTTGTCAGGTCACGTGCATGTGACCACTTAGAGAAGATGTTTCTTTTACTAACTGAAACCAGAGTTCATTGACTCATTTAAAAGATCTTCCAGGACTGCCCCTGGTAACTCGGTGGTAAAAAATCCACCTGCCAACGCAGGAGACATGGGTCTGATCTCTGGTCCGGGAGGATCCCACATGCTGTGGAGCAGCTAAGCCTATGAGCCACTGAAGCTACTGAAGCCTTGCTCCGAGAGTCTGTGCTCTGCAGCAAGAGAAGCCGCGGCAATGAGAAACCTATACATCGCAACTAGAGACGAAGCCCGAACAGCAAAGAAGACCCATCACAGCCAAAAGTAAATAAATAAATAACAAAAAGATCCTCCAAGTACATGGTATATATCACATGCTATGGCAGGCACAGAAGATAAAGGGATGAATGTGAGTAGCTCCTGTCCTGGTGTGGCCACTGTCTACCTGGGGAGACAGACAAATAGGCAAACATTGGCGATTATGGTGAGAATTTTTAAGATGTTGTTTCACATTTGTAGCAACACTGATTAACCCAGAATCGAGCCTAGCACATGCCCAAATGAAGAAGGCATATTCTCTAATACATGAATGTTCTAAAAAGGTGTGTGTGTGTTAGTTGCTCAGTCGTGTCCGACTCTTTGCGACCCCATGGACCATAGCCGGCCAGGCTCCTCTGTCCATGGAATTCTCCAGGCGAGAATACTGGAGTGGGTAACTGTTGCCTTCTCCAGGGGATCTTCCCAACCCAGGGATCAAACCCAAGTCTCTTGCATTGCAGGTAGATTCTTTACCAGCTGAGCCACCAAGGAAGCTCTCTAAGAAGGTAGAATGATGAATTAAAAGGAATATTTATCAACTCAGTCTGGGGTGGGGTGGGAAAGCCAGAATCAGGAAAGTTTTCGCAGAAGAGAAAACANGGATCTTCCCAACCCAGGGATCAAACCCCAGTCTCCAGCATGCAAGGCAGATGCTTTAACTACTGAGCTGCAGGGAAGCCCAGCCCTTCTCTGCGGATACACCTAAATGATGAATAAAATAATGGTTTAAAGAACTTGCTCAAGTAAAACAACTAGCAAATGGCAGAGCCAGGACTGGAATCTAGGCAACCACTGTTCTTTGATACATCTGGATTTGGGCTTAAAACATTTAGCACAACACCTGGCACATAATCAGCACTTAGTCAAAGCTATTATTCTCAGTCTCATTTTCATTATTATATTTCAAATTCTGAGAAGTGCTAATAACTCATTTAATCTCTTGCTTGTATTATTTTGCATAATTGCACCAATTATAAATTATGGTAAGATTTGTGAGTGCCCTGTGGTACTATTTGTTTACATTCATGCAAAATACCATCTGATTTCCATCAAACTCTGAATACACCATGAAAACATATTGCATTCATGAGTGTCTTCTGCCACATTTGTTGTGGTAAGAGAATTAAAAAAAATACTGCTGCAAATAAAATCTCAAGAAAGAACTGGCCTTTCAAGGTCATAGTAAGAAAAGTGATTAAGTGGAAAAGGAATGTGCTTTGGTATTGGGTCAATNGGAATATCCCCTTGAGAAGGGAATGGCAACTCATTTCAGTATTCTTGCCTGTAGAATTTCACAGACAGAGGAGGCTGGTGGGTACAGTCTATGGTGTCACAAACAGTCAGACATTATTGAGCAAGTTTTTCATTCAGGGAGTTCCCTGAGGGAAATGAGATTACATATATGTACAACATTCTCAGTTTAAAAAGTTATACATATAGACCTAGTAAATCTGTGCAGCTTTCCTACATGATCTTTAGTATTTTTTGCCATTACATGGTTAGAGAAACTCAATTCAAGGAGTAATTTGTCCAAGATTGTACAACTGAGAGTTGTATAATATTGNTAAAAAGTTATACATATAGACCTAGTAAATCTGTGCAGCTTTCCTACATGATCTTTAGTATTTTTTGCCATTACATGGTTAGAGAAACTCAATTCAAGGAGTAATTTGTCCAAGATTGTACAACTGAGAGTTGTATAATATTGGATATAATTGTCAATATTTGCACATAATCACAATTCATGAAATGTTCAGTACTTCCACTTACTTTATTCCTGTTTTTATTTGTTTCCGATACACAGGCAGAACTTTAGTGGTTCTTGTTTCGTATAAAGGGTTAGGTAATTAACCCTCTTAAGTGAGTTAACATAGACAAATCTCCACAGGAATTTTGCAATTGCTTTATAACTATCAATTTTATAGTAAAAATAACTTATATCATGGCATTATTTGCCATGTTGATATTTAGAGGCAACAAAAGGCACAAAACATTTCCTGGGGATTAATGACCATCTAAAGTAAACTGTCCTCAACACTGCCTTTGGCCATCAACTTTCCCCTATTTGTAATTAATTCCTTAAAAATACGACATATTTGATTTTTTATTTCTTGAACATAGCACTTTGACTATTGGGTGAGCACAGTAAAGGAATTAATTATTAAATCTTTTCATTTTTTTGTCTCCTTATTTGTATAAGAATTAAAAGATGTCAAATTGCAAGCTCAGTCCTAATGACTAAGATACTTGAAAAAGATATTATTATTGATGTTTAGGATATTAACTCATCCTAAACATTTCCTCTAAAACTTTGTACTGCAGAAAAATCTTCTATTGTTCTAACAATAGCCAGGTGACATGAATTTCCTCCTCATACATGCTACAACTTTTCACCAATATAGATAGTACAAGGCTATACTTATCCTCCAAATAATAGTGTGTCTTGGAATATTTGTTTTGATAAATTTTAGTACAAATTGATGGTCACAAATGCAGAATCTTTTTCAGCAAACGACAGATGCCCTTTGTGACCTAGTTGGTTTCCAATGGCAAGCTGTATATGATTTGTGGCCCTTGATCATTTTGTGAATTGTCTGAATGTCTCAGAGATTTTACAGTACTCTATAAACTCAGGGAGATAAGGTGACAAGGGAAATATCAAGTCTTCATTTCTGGAGGCTGTTGACTCAGAGCTGAATATACTAATCTGGTAAAAATTATAGTCTGATGAAAAATTTCTTGCTTATCTTTGAGAAAATCACTAAATAGAGAGATCCCTTAAGTGAGCCTTATTTGACCTAGACAGGTTATTTTTCAGTTCAGTTCAGTTCAGTTCAGTCTCTCAGTCGTGTCTGACTCTTTGCAACCCCATCAATTGCAGCACTCCAGGCCTCCCTGTCCATCACCAACTCCCGGAGTTCACTCAGACTCACGCTCATTCGAGTCAGTGATGCCATCCAGCCGTCTCATCCTCTGTCATCCCCTTCTCCTCCTGCCCCCAATCCCTCCCAGCATCAGAGTCTTTTCCAATGAGTCAACTCTTCGCATGAGGTGGCCAAAGTACTGGAACTTCAGCTTTAGCATCATTCCTTCCAAAGAAATTCCAGGGCCGATCTCCTTCAGAATGGACTGGTTGGGTCTCCTTGCAGTCCAAGGGACTCTCAAGAGTCTTCTCCAACACCACAGTTCAAAAGCATCAATTCTTCAGCACTCAGCCTTCTTCACAGTCCAACTCTCACATCCATACATGACCACTGGAAAAACCATAGCCTTG
>SJYA01001437.1:858581-953749 GCA_006410615.1 Neotragus moschatus
TCACCATCTGCAGTGATTTTGGAGCCCGCCAAAAATAAAATCTGACACTGTTTCCACTGTTTCCCCATCTATTTCCCATGAAATGATGGGACCAGATGCCATGATCTTCATTTTCTGAATGGTGAGCTTTAAGCCAACTTTTTCACTCTCCTCTTTCACTTTCATCAAAAGGCTTTTGAGTTCCTCTTCACTTTCTGCCATAGGGTGGTGTCATCTGCATATCTGAGGTTATTGATAATTCTCCCAGCAATTTTGATTCCAGCTTCTATTTCTTCCAGTCCAGCGTTTCTCATGATGTACTCTGCATAGAAGTTAAATAAGCAGGATGACAATATACAGCCTTGACACACTCCTTTTCCTATTTGAAACCAGTCTGTGGTTCCATGTCCAGTTCTCACTGTTGCTTCCTGACCTGCATACAGATTTCTCAAGAGGCAGGTCAGGTGGTCTGGCATTCCCATCTCTCTCACAATTTTCCACAGTTTATTGTGATCCACACAAAGGCTTTGGCATAGTCAAAAAAGGAAAAGTAGATGTTTTTCTGGAACTCTCTTGCTCTTTCCATGATCCATCAGATGTTGGCAATTTGATCTCTGGTTCCTCTGCCTTTTCTAAAACCAACTTAGACATCTGGAACTTCACGGTTCACATATTGCTGAAGTCTGGCTTGGAGAATTCTGAGCATTCCTTTAATAGTGTGTGAGATGAGTGCAATTGTACCATAGTTTGGGCATTCTTTGGCATTGCCTTTGTTTGGGATTAGAATGAAAACTGACATTTTCCTGCCCCGTGGCCACTGCTGAGTTTTCCAAATTTGCTGGCATATTGAGCGCAGCACTTTCACAGCATCATCTTTCAGGATTTGGAATAGCTCCACTGGAATTACATCACCTCCACTAGCTCTGTTTGTAGTGATGCTTTCTAAGGCCCACTTGACTTCACATTCCAGGATGTCTGGCTCTAGATGAGTGATCACCCCATTGTGATTATCCGGGTGATGAAGATCTTTTTGTACAGTTCTGTGTATTCTTGCCACCACTTCTTAATATCTTCTGCTTCTGATAGGTCCCTACCATTTCTGTTCTTTTTTGAGCCCAACTTTGCATGAAATGTTCCCTTGGTATCTCTGATTTTCTTGAAGAGATCTCTAGTCTTTCCCATTCTGTTGTTTTCCTCTATTTCTTTGCATTGATCGCTGAAGAAAGCTTTCTTATCTCTTCTTGCTATTCTTTGGAACTCTGCATTCAGATGCTTATATCTCTCATTTTCCCCTTTGTTTTTTACCTCTCTTCTTTTCACAGCTATTATTAAGGCCTCCCCAGAGAGCCATTTTTCTTTTTTGCATTTCTTTCCTATGGGGATGTTCTTGATCCCTGTTTCCTGTACAATGTCAAGAACCTCATTCCATAGTTCATCTGGTACTCAATCTATCTGATCTAGGCCCTTAAATCTATTTCTCACTTCCACTCTATAATCATAAGGGATCTGTTTGAGGTCNTCTCTGTCTCCTGTGCAATGTCACGAACCTCATTCCATAGTTCCTCAGGCACTCTATCAGATCTAGGCCTTTAAATCTATTTCTTACTTCCACTGTATAATCATAAAGGATTGACTTAGGTCATACCTGAATGGTCTAGTGGTTTCCTCTACTTTCTTCAATTTAAGTCTGAATTTGGCAATACGGAGCTCATGATCTGAGCCTCAGTTAGCTCCCAGTCCTGTTTTTGTTGACTGTATAGACCTTCTGCATCTTTAGCTGCAAAGAATATAATCAATCTGATTTCGGTGTTGCCCATCTGGTGATGTCCATGTGTNCTACTTTCTTCAATTTAAGTCTGAATTTGGCAATACGGAGCTCATGATCTGAGCCTCAGTTAGCTCCCAGTCCTGTTTTTGTTGACTGTATAGACCTTCTGCATCTTTAGCTGCAAAGAATATAATCAATCTGATTTCGGTGTTGCCCATCTGGTGATGTCCATGTGTAGAGTCTTCTCTTGTGTTGTTGGAAGAGGGTGCTTCCTATGACCAGTGCATTTTCTTGACAAAACTCTATTAGTCTTTACCCTGCTTCATTCCGCATTCCAGGGCCAAATTTGTCTGTTACTCCAGGTGTTGAGTAACAGGACTTCCTACTTGAAGGACTTCCTACTTCTTGACTTCTTACTTTTGCATTCCAATCTCCTATAATGAAAAGGACATCTTTTTTGGGGGTATTAGTTCTAAAAAGTCTTGGAGGTATTCATAGAATTGTTCAACTTCAGCTTCTTCAGCATTACTGGTTGCGTCATAGAGTTGGATTACCGTGATATTGAATGGTTTGCCTTGGAAACGAACAGAGATCATTCTGTCATTTTTGAGATTGCATCCAAGTACTGCATTTCCGACTCTTCTGTTGACCATGATGGCTACTCCATTTCTCTGAGGGATTCCTGCCCACAGTAATAGATATAATGGTCATCTGAGTTAAATTCACCCAATCCAGGTAAATTGAAGCAAGGTCCGATGCTGTAAAGAGCAATACTGCATAGGAACCTGGAATGTCAGGTCCATGAATGAAGGCAAATTGGAAGTGGTCAAACAAGAGATGGCAAAAATGAACATTGACATTCTAGGAAATCAGCAAACTAAAATGGACTGGAATAGATAGGACTGAGGATAGTTAAAATTCCTAGCCTTATTCATATTAATGTAGTATTTTTAGTTCTTTTAGCTACTGCTAAGTCACTTCAGTCCGACTCTGTACGACCCCATAAATGGCAGCCCACCAGGCTCCCCCATCTCTGGGATTTTCCAGGCAAGAACACTGGAGTGGGTTGCCATTTCCTTCTCCAATGCATGAAAGTGAAAAGTGAAAGTGAAGTCACTCAGTTGTGTCCGACTCTTCTTGACCCCATGGACTACAGCCTACCAGGCTCCTCCACCCATGGGATTTTCCAGGCAAGAGTACTGTAGTAGGTTCTTTTAGAGACCACGATATCTTTTTCTTCAGCCAATACAAGAGGGAAGTACATTTCTCTCAGCTTTTTTTGAGATGGGGAATTGGGCAAGTGAAGTTGGGTTGAAGGATGAAGTTAATACACTTGTGATAGAACTGGAATTGTAATTTAAGCCTCCTGAATTACCATTTATTGAACCTTTCAAACTGTCAACTCTATCAGTTTAGGAACTCTGTCTTTTCATCTATGAATTGGTAACTACACTATTTAGGAAAAGACAAAGGTAAAATCAACAAGAGTTATGAGCCTTTAGGAGGCAAATATTGCTATTACCCATGATATAGCTGGAGACACTGTATTTTAGAGGGAATAAGAAACCTCTTTGTAAATAGTAAATGGTGAAACAAAGATTTGAGCCCAATTCTGTTTGAATTTAGTCCTTGATCTACTAATCAGTCTACTAAATTAAAAAATGAATATATTTTGCTGGTTTCTCTGGTGGCTCAGATGGTGAAGAATCTGCTTGCAATGAAGAAAACCTGGGTTCAATCCCTGGGAAGATCTCCTGGAGAAGAATGGCTACCCACTCCAGTAGTCTTGACTGGAGAATTCCATGTACAGAGGAGACTGGCAGGCTACAGTCCTTGGGGTCACAAAGAGTCACAGACAACTGAGCAATTTTCACTTTTTACTCCTATAATTTCAAAGTCAAGTCTGCCACAATGGCATTTCCAAAATATTTCCACTATTTGGAAAATAGTGACTAAACTAAAATACTGACTAAACTAAATTCCACTTCCCTCTTTTAGCTGATGACTTCATGTACTAATTTTCAAAGTTTCTGAAACTGTTTGATATGAACTCTTAGTTCCTTTTTCCTATAGCTTAACTTTATCCACTCTCAGGACTTTATCTGTCTTCTCAGCAGATTTGTGCCAATTTCATTCTAAAGTAAATTTCCTTTCCTAATTTTTTTTTCTCCAGTGTTTGATTTCTAGTTCTATAACTAGCTTCTTCCACTTTTGCCATATAGGCACCACCATTATCCCTTAAAAACAGAGTCCCAATAGTCTGCTCTTCTTTAAACTAACATTGATGAAGGTTCAGTTAATACCATCTGTCACTGTGTACTCTAAATTATACTCTTAGAAGAGTTTCATGGCTTCATAGTAAAGTTATTCCAAACTATATCTTCTCAAACAACCCTCTTTGAAATCACTATGTAAACATTGCAAATATGATTGCAAATATCTTGACAAGGTGTTCACGGTATGACACAAACCAGCATTTTAGCTCTATTTCCCACTTCTACAGTATGTGATAGAATGTATGTGTGTATATAATGTGTGTGTGTGTATATATGTACACACACATATATATATATATATATGACTCATGCTTGGTCATGTCCAACTCTTTGTGACCCCATACACTGTGGCCCTCCAGGCTCCTCTGTCCAGGAGATTTACGAGGCAAGAATACTGGAGTGGGTTGCCATTCCCTTCTCCAGGGGATCTTCCCCACCCAGGGATCGAACTCAGCTCTCCTGCATTGCAGGCAGATTCTTTACCACTGAGCCACCTGGGAAGCCCTATGCATATATATATATATATAAATAAAATGAAATATTGTGTATATAAATTATCAAGTGAATATATATGCATATGTGTGCTCAGTCGTATCTGACTCTTTGTAGCCCCATGGACTATAGCCCATCAGGTTCCTCTGTCCATGGAATTTTCTGGGAAAGAATACTGGAGTGGATTGCCATGCTCTCCTCTAGAGGATCTTCCCAACCCAGTGATGGAACTCAGGTCTTCCACACTGCAGGCAGATTCTTTACCATTTGAGCCACGAGGAATCCCAAGAATGCTGGTGTTGGTAGCCTATCCCTTCTCCAGGGGATTTTCCCAACCCAGGAATCAAACTGGGGTCTCCTGCATTGTAGGTGGATTCTTTACCAGCTGAGTAACCACGGTCATATATATATATATATATGACCAAATGAAATATTATGCATGTCTTTCCTATATTATTACATCTTTTTGAAATTATTCAATTTCTACCAATCTATAAATTCTCCATTATTCTAAGATAATTCTAAGAACCTTGTGTGCTGTGGTATATTTAATTATATTCTTATCGGAAATATTCTTTTATTACTCTTTTGAAGCTTGAAACAGATTTTCCATTGTATTTACTTACAAATGTGTGTTACCTGATCATTCTGTATAAAAAGCCTCTTGAGCCTCTTAAGGATAAGGACTATGTGTAATTAATTTATCAAAACAAATTTTCAAATTTCAGATAAGAACACGAAGTATCAATGAAATGCCAAGGCAACATGTATAACTCACATTATTATACTCTGCTTATCAATAGGATAGATCATAACATATACCTGGTAACTATTATATTCAGGGTATTTCTATAATTCACATTTAAGCCTGAAGAAACCTCTAATATTTTCTTTGAGTCTAAAATAGGATTGGGTCTGTGGTAACATGAAGAGCATCACCATTTTTATGTTAATGTGTTGAAATATAACTAGTGCTTGAGGCTCATCCTAGTGACCTGAGTACTTCCAAAGAATAAGGTAATAGCATTCGCAGTAAATACTGAGACTAGTCCATATGAACTGACTGCACTTCACCATTATCAATTCCAGCCTTGAGTATCAACTGATGTTCTGTCTTGGAAGCAAGGTAATTAGGAAGTGACAGTCTCACGAATATTTTAGTTTCAGTTTATTGTAAGATTCCTGATTTTGCATGGTCTGGACAAAGGATACAACCAAACTCTCAATGAAAAGAGGTAATACTCCTATTAATTTTACTCATCAATTCATCATGATATACGTCTTGTCTTGGTGACATTAAAAATATGTTTTCTCTCTCCTGCATCATTTAATCAACATTTATATATATTTTGTTTCATTTCAGGCTAAAATCCCCCTTCTTTTGATTCAATTTCCTTCTTTAGTTTCCATCTATGAGTGATGTTCCATGTTCAATTGTTAGATGAAATATAACAATATCTTTAAAGTAATATTATCTCAAACTTTTTCCTAAAGTTCTTATCAAAATATCTATTTTAATTTGTAGCTTTCAATAAATCCATCAAAAATATCTAAAATACATATATTAAAAAATATAAGAGAACTTCTAGTAAAATGTTCTAAAAGTAGAACACACACACCCAAACTCTGTACATCACCTCAGTTGTATAAATAAAATCAAGGAAGACTGAGTCAATGTAATGTGTAGCATTCATGTTCATATCTAATTTACTTGTGCACATTAATTCAGACATTTCTCTTGAATATGACCCAGCCGTGGAAACATGTTTTAGTACTGAATCGTTTTATATGGTCTGCTCTAAGTGGGAAAGTCTATGCAGGCACATGTGATTATAAGCTACATATTCAAAGACTCATACTACACCAAATATCTTCTAATTATATCTTATAGCTAATTAGGATTATATTAATATGTTAGCATACCTTACATTAAATTAAGATCACATACATTATATGCAAAGAATCAGAAAAGCCTGATGAGAAAATAAAAACATAAAATATCTTAAAAGACATCTTTATCCTTGAGTTCTAATTGCCAATTATTATGTCCAATATAATGAATTGAGAACAAATTTCTTAGAGTTACTCAATAAATTTAAAAGTCAATGAAATGTGACTACAACAGGAAATATTTATTTCTTCATTAGGATATGTTCATTTAATAATTAAAGTAAATAAACTGAATGTTTCAAGTACCTTTTCCAGACCTTCTTCCTTGAGGCTGATCACATCCAAATCAAAATCTGTTCGCAAGCCATTGGTTTTATTGAAAGTTATTCTGCCTGTGAGGCCTTCCCAATGTGCCTGTGGGGAAAACCAACAAACAAACAAAGACCACAGACTATTAAATATGTAAAGGATGAGAAGATAAGCCTTTTTTTATACAAGGAAAAAGAAACACTATTTTTGTTACTGCTTATAAATTTACCTTGCTGCCCATTTTTAATATTTAACATTTTATTATCATCTGAACTGTGAAGGATGTTTTCACCAAATATGCTATCCAAGTTTCAGGAAAAATTTATTGTAAATTTTTCATTTTAAATACTTCATTTGCCAGGTACAACCTTCCTTTATGAGAAACTTGTGGCTTATATTTTAAATAGCAAAGCTCTTTCAGCAAAGTGAGAACTTGAAATAGTAAATATCTCACCGGGGATTACAACTAGAAATACTATTATAAAATACTACTCCTAACATCAAACTAATACAAAATAAATATTTTATTACAATTAGAGAAACTGAATCTAGAAAACATTTTGTTATATTACTTCAATCATACACTTTATACTTAGAATAATTAACATTGCTTTATTTTACCCTGTGTGATACTGGGAGAAATGTATTGAAATTATTTCACATCAATGTACATTTCCTATAGGAGCGTGTCTTCAGGTAGAAAGAGGTGAGAATACCTAGATACACAATGGATTATCCCTCAAGAGTGAGCAAATATCTAGGTTTTTTAATACAAAAAGATTTCTCATTCTGCTGGCTATATAGCCCAAATTAGATGTTATATATGTCATTTGCAAATAGCTTGGAAAAATAGTTACATGTGAAAATTTTAAATAATGTAATATATACTCATAATTATGTTTGAATATATACTGAGACTCAAAAGAGGTAAAACCCAATAGATAAAGGGTAACATTTCAAAAAGCATTAAAAATGGATATAATAACTACATTTCTTAGGCTCCATGTGTTCCTTGGATACTTATATGTAGAAATTCTAAAACAAGTTTAGGCGAATAAATTATAAGCAAATTAAAAAAAAAAACTATAATACATATCTCAGTTCATATTGCAAAAGGACATCCTTGAGGTTACCAAGTGTCAACAGTTGTCCAGTAAGGAAAGAAAACATTTTTTAACTTAATTTTTTCCAAAGAAAATAATTGTGGGCAGTGAACAAAAATCTATAGTAGTATAAAATAAGAAACGGGATCAAGGAGTACAGAAGTGCAGAATAGTCAAAGAAATCTGGGTTAAAGACAGCGCAGGGAAATGCACATCAATGAAACTGTGCAACTGATGAAACCAATCACAAATTAAATTCTGAACTTTCTAGCAACCAACACAAAGAAGAAAATATGATGAAAATACAAGGTACAAGACCCATAATTTAAGACACATCAATTGCCCAGGAGAAACAGCTTTTCCTGGTACTGAAAGCTGATAGAAATCTCTTTTTGGTCTTCATAAGAGAGACCCTGTGTGATTTAGTGGACAAGATCCTCAATAACACCCTCCAATGAATACAAGAGCGAATTCAGTTTCTTACAGGGCTGTTTGACACATGTCTCAATTGTCAAGTGCTTCATTCAGAAAAAGCTCTTCTTCAACTAGCCAAACCAATGTGCTATGTTAGCAGGCCTCTGAGACTTAGTTTTACACCAGAAGTAAATGCAGAATATGGAGTAATAAGAGAACAATATACTGTTACACGACTATCATTCCACCTATCTCAGAATTCAGTAATAATTAGACAAGGAACTCACGAATATTCTTTGCCAAGGTCCTGATGATTCTTAATTATGATTCTGTATGCACTTTTATTTTTACGATAAATAATTTATTCTATGATGAGCTGATGATTTCCTTTAAGCAATAAATGAAAAATCTTATATATGGTAATAACAGCTGTGACTTTTCATAGTGAAGATTAAATATTCATAGTTAACCTTTCATATAAAAACTCATAAATCAAATGTACTTTAATAAAAAATAAAAAACTCCTGCTGCATCAAATAAAAAATATCCTTAGCTGACAAAGGCATTTCCTTCATGACAAGATGAACAGGAAGAATGTGTGTGAAGTAAATGTGTGAGTTTGCATGTTTGTGTATGATATTTAAAAATTCTCCCTTTTTATCCTTACTATAAGCAGTGGTCATGTATGGATGTGAGAGCTGGACTGTGAAGAAACCTGAGCACCGAAGAATTTATGCTTTTGAACTGTGGTGTTGGAGAAGACTCTTGAGAGTCCCTTGGACTGCAAGGAGATCCAATCAGTCCATCCTTAAGGAGATTAGCCCTGGGTGTTCTTTGGAAGGAATGATGCTAAAGCTGAAACTCCAGTACTTTGGCCACCTCATGCAAAGAGTTGACTCACTGGAAAAGGCTCTGATGCTGGGAGAGACTGGGAGCTGGAGGAGAAGGGGACAACAGAGGATGAGATGGCTGGATGGCATCACCGGCTCGATGGACGTGAGTTTGAGTAAACTCCGGGAGTTGGTGATGGACAGGAAGGCCTAGTGTGCTGCGTTTCGTGAGGTTGGAAAGAGTCGGACATGACTGAACTGAACTGATGAGCATACTTGGTTTTAAACTGTAATAGACATAATTAGAAATGATACATTGCCATAAAAATGGTTATACTATGCAACATGAAGTAAACTTTGCACTTTCATGACTCTCTATATTTTGTTTTATGTTAATGCTAATACAATTAAAATAACTAGATGTTATACATAGCAACCATAGCTCTAAAAAGTAATTCTTGAAAATGTACAAATTGGGTATAATTTAGTATAGTACAAAGGGCATTCAAGTTAAAAATTCATTGCATATTTTGTGACCTATGTTATAAATATTCTTTAAATATCTATTTTCCACATAAATGAAAAATAACACAATCGGATATGACTGAGCAACACAACAACAACATACATAAAGATTCCGAAAGGTGAGGGGCAAAAATGTCATAAATCATATATCACCGATTCTCATCTGTTCACACAATCATAGATGTTTTGTAGAAATTCATTTATTTATCATGTAATTTCTCCCTTTATTCCATATTATTTAGTAAAAATGCTAATTTTGCTTCTATGGGAAAAATAAGAAAGCTTAATTTAAAAGATACAAGTAAAAGACTACCTGTGAGGGAAACTGCAATAATCTCAATTCATTCAATTTGAGGACAAGTGAGACAGAGCCCAGGTACTTCTCCTGACTCACCTCTTTAATTAGGCTCATGAAGCGGGTCCCAAAGCGCCAGGGTTTGTGTCGATTGCACTGTAAGGAGCTGACTGTCATCTGGGGAAACTGCTGGACACCCACAGACACCACGTGCACAGCGTCATACATGAGAGCAGCATCAGTCTTAAAATGAGAAAAAAGGAAAAGTGGCGTCAATACAACATGGGAAACTCATGATAGGAGGTTTGTAAGTAGAGAAAAAGAGCCAGTGAGAGAAATAAATACTCAGTTTTTCTTCATGTAAGGGAGAAAACAATATTTCCACATGCCGTGGTTCTCTTAAAGAAGCTACTGTGGTCAAATCCCTTCATGGGCCCCATTAGCACATCTGACCTACCCTCCCTTTCCTGAAGTGATAACATAATTTTGTATCACTCCACTATCTCTGCTTAAGAAGGAAATGTGTGCAGACATGCATTATTTCATTTTTTGTCCCACCCTTTGTCTCTAGCTTACTCTGTTCCTCTGTACACATGTGTGTGTGCGTGCACATACACAAGGAATGCAAATATGAGCATTTTAATGGTTCCTTAAATTACATATTGTGTATAAAAGTAAATGAGTAAATAATTTCCTTTCACAGAAAGAAACAAGAGATTTGAAGAGATTTACCTAAAAAGCTTAAAGATAAACCCTAATTTTTCTTGCAATTCAGCTTTTCAAAAGGTTCAGTCTCAGAAATGATGATACAGTTTTGAATCTCAATACATGTGTTAATCCCTTTTCAAGAAACTAAGCTTAATCCCCTGTACTGTTTTCTTTTCCCAAAATTTCCATATGAATAAAAGTTCATTTTGGCTTCTCAAGCAAAATGAATATGAATTCTACTGTGTTTGCACCTGCTCAAATGACTGGCCATTTTAGAGGTGAATGATAAAAAATAAACTGTTTATAAGTCATAACAAACCAGAGGCTCAGGAACTGTCAAATGCTGTGTTAAATGGACCCTCACATTGTGTTTGACGGATCTATGCCAGGCTCACTACCTACAGAAGAGAGCCACGCTGACAATGAGGGTAGCAATGAACTTTGGGCCATCTGCTTGGCATGCTTTGGAATAAAAGCATATATTTCCTCTTCTCATTCACACAATTAGTGAGCTGTGAAATGAATTCCAAAATGAATAGGAACCCTGTAGATTATAGCGTTTGCCACAATACAATACGAAATGAGTACACACAGTAGCTTTCATGCAAATGGATCCTCAGGAACTTAACCACATAAAATGGAAGGCGGCTAAAGAGCCGAGTGCAATGACAGAACATAATAATAATACCATTTTATAGTTCATAAATCTTTGGGGAATATAGCTCAGATTCATAACCTTCATTTGGTAAATACCAGCTGACTACTTTCGCACACTGATGGCTGCGGAGTGAAAACTAGAGGAGTGGTGTTGATACAGGCACATATCATGAGCCTGAGGATCAGGCTGATATTTATCTTTGGCCTGAGTTAACACTCAGGGGACATATCTCATACACCACACTGGTGGTTATAAAAAAAGTTAACAAGATATGAAAGATTTGTTTGATTTTAAAATAAAATGAATTTTTTAAAAGTCACTATCAACAAATGTACAGAGATATGAAGACTTTAAAAGACTACTAGAGAGAAGATAAAGGGCAATTTTGCAAGTTGCACCCAAGGGAATTTTTTAAATATCCACGTTCTTTTTAGCCCAGTAATTTCTCTTTCTGGAATTTGTCCTGAGAAAATAAAAGATAAGAACAAAAGCTACATACAGTGTTTGTTTTAATAAATAACAAACAGTATAAATGTTCAAAATAAGGAAACAGAAAATCACAATGATACTTTATATAAACATTAAAAATCATATTTTAAAAAAGAATCATTTAGATGAGAAACTGCATGTGATATAAAGCTAAGTGTAAAAACAGATTATACAGAACTGTATTTCCAGCATTTGTGTACTTAACATATATGCTATTTAACTTATTTCTCACAATAATAATATAACAAAAATACTGATATTGTATCCATTTTACAAATAATGAAACCAAGGCTGAGAGATGTTATGTAACTAACAGAGTCATACAACTAAGAAGTGGAGAGGCCCAGATTCAAACAGCCTCATTGGTCACAGAAAGTATTCTTAAACATCATACTGGGCATGTTATGTGAATAACAATAAAAAAATTAAAGTGAAGAAAATACACTAAAATGATACTACTGATTATTCTTGGGAGATAGCAATGAGTAAAATTTATTTTTCTCCTTTTTCTTTACTTTTTACAGTTTTTTTTTTTTTTAAGATGGAGGTTTACTAAATACCATTGGAATTATTTCCAAGATGAAATTTTGTCATAGAATAGCTAAAAGAACACAATCTATGATATTCTTGCTATCCTGTCAGGACTTACTGCCTTATATGATCTTAAGTAAGTGAAGCCGCTCAGTCGTGTCTGACTCTTTGCGACCCCATGGACTGTAGCCTATCAGGTTTCTCCGTCCATGGTATTCTCCAGGCAAGAATACTGGAGTGGGTTGCCATTTCCTTCTCCTGGGGATCTTCCCGACTCAGGCATCAAACCCGGGTCTCCAGCATTGGAGGCAGATGCTTTAACCTCTGAGCCACCAGGGAAGATATATGATCTTATGTGACCTATACGAAAATTCTAGAATAGTAACCTTATCTATTATGACAACACTAGGAAATAATTTTGCCTAATGAAAAATTTGAAAATGATTTTTGGTACATAATTTCAGCTTCTGGATCAGAGTGTACACTAAATGACAATAAAACCATTAAGATCTGTGATTTTAAATGTAATTACAAAAAGGAAAAAATATTTATTAAGCTGTAGGTAAAGATAAGTATTAGAGGAAAATCATAGTTAAAAAGTTGCTGTTTAAATATCTTCTTGAATTTCCAGTTTAAAGTATGTTGGTTTATTATAAAGTAATAAACAGAACTTCTGAAATTACCCTCTATATTTTCATCTGCTTAGGGTGCTTTTTTCATCCTACTTTTAAACTAGTTGCTTTATGTGATAATATGGAATTGTTTTCCATTTAGACTTGATATCCTGTCACACTTTACTATCTTCTTCACAAAACTGTACATATGTAAATTCTTTCAACTTTGAAAAATTTTGAGAAAGCTCCAGCTTATCAAAAATGTTTTTCTTATTTTCACAAGACAATTCGCCTTAATTTAGTAACATGAGTAATGTTCATTCAGTATTTACTTTGTGTGAGGCACTTGCCCTAAATCATTGCCTTTAATTCTTATGACCATCATGCAGTTGGAAATTCACAACTGGTTTGTTTACCTGGCATGTAGAGATAGAGCTGGATTTGAGTCTAAAAATACTACCCAGAGGTTACATCCTTCTCTCTAGTTTTTGTTCAGTGTTCAACTTTTAATAAAGGAACACAATTTAAAGTTTCAAAATTAAATATCAATAAGTACTTGAATACATTAATATATATATAATTTTTGATAAACAGTAAATATTTACATAATGAAAATTCACTATAAAGTAAGGAAAATAGATTGTGGAGAACTGGTAAATATAAATTCACAAAACAATAAATACAATGACGTATGAGATTGAGTCAATAATACATTAGTTAGAAGGTTAGTATTAACCAGGAACGAGGTTGTGAAAGAAGTAGATTTGTTCTGTACAGCTGCTAATCAGCAGATTTTCACAAGGCAAAAGTCCAAGACTATCTTTTAAGATCATGCTGAAGAGGCATCTCTACTTCTATTCTAAACTGCAGAGTTTTATTGAGCTGTTCTGGCTAAGTCTTCCACTCTCTCATATTGACTCTATAATCCTTTGCCTTTACTCTTTTCTAGAGGGAAAATACGAGGAAAGATGGGAGGAGTAGAAGAGAAGAGGAGAAAAATGGAGGAGATACATGGGTTCATTAACTTTGTCAATATTTTAATAATGTTACTAACAAGCTACATTGCACGCTTACTATATGCCACACAACTGTGTCAATGTCTTCACATGTATTTCGTGCCGACCCTATATTTTAGTTGATACTACTTTTATTAGAGAAGAGAAAACTGAAGTTTAGCAAGTTTGAAGTAATCCTCTCAAGGTCTCATCACCTTGAGAAACGACTCAGCCAAAACTTAGCTCTTAGAACGACCCTCCAAACTATCATAACAAGATTGGCAGAAATAAAACTCAAACAGAAGATTTTAAAAACAAGATTCAGACACAGTCTAATTCTTGAAACCACTGTCCTAACTACCATAACCAATTACCTCCCTTAAACCAAATTCCCACTGAAACTATGACAGGCACTGGAAGGGAAAGTGAGAGCAGTGGATCTCATATTTCTGGAGATTCTGCTGAATACCAGAAAATTATGTCCCATAGGGCATGTCTCCAAGCTGAGATTCAAACAAAAGTTCGTTTGTCTTCCAGGTCAATTTTTTTTTTCCTTACATATCATAGCTACCTCTAAAAAAATCTTCAGCTACATAAACATAAATGTGAATTAACCCAATCAATTAAAATAAAGTATGTGTACAATCTGGTTATTAAAATCCATAGGAGGGGATTAGAAAAAGTTGTAGTTATTTAGATCCTAAACTGCTAAGACAAAAGCTAGGCAGAGAAAAAAATAAATCAGGAAGGAAGACAAAACAGTTTCTCCTATTTTCTCTCTTTCAAGTATAATTACTTATATATAAATAGATCATACTTATTGTGTGGAAAGTTAGAATATCTGTTCACCCTGGGAATATAGCCCAGAAGGAAGTGCAGTCTAGGTAAGTACAGTCAGATCCAAGTGCAGCCCTCCCTATTTCACTGCTAGGTGAAGCATCTATCAACAGCTATACGAGCCCTCTTGAAATTCTATCTCAGATTAGACTGGAGTTGGAACTTTTTCTTTTCAAAATAATTTAGTTAACCTACAGAGTATGTCCATCAGCCAGAAACTTGTTTTGCAAACCTTTAAAACTGTGCAATATAGTCCTACACATTTCAGTAAAACAACAGTGATCTTTTTAAATGGATGGCTTGAAAAGATCACAAGTGCCTTCTCATATATTATAAATATGCATTAACCATCTCCCTAACTTATTGCTGGGTTTATCTTATACCCAGTCTAATTACTTTTAGGCATGGAGTGTGTAACGGGGATGCAGGTGGAAGAGTGATGAATGCTAATTTCTGTGGTTGAGCTATTGCCACAGAAATTGGTTTAGTCACCCCATACTTTTTTCATCTATTTCAAGTAGCCTCATGTCTGATGAGACTGTAAAGCATTGAAGGAACAGTGAGATGTAAGTATGCTTACATTTCTTTTATGCTTGGAAAAAGTCCACTGCATATTTTTAAATAATTGAAAACTCAGAGAGATTAGATGCTTTCAAAATGATAAGAATTACCATTGCTAAATACTTTTGATCTAGGATATACGATTGAAACGTTTCAAATAATAAAAACAGGAATATTAATGGATTCTGTGAAAAGCTAAAATATTTCTATGTACTTAAATTTCATTTACAGAAGAATCTGGTACAAAATGCTATTTACCAAGCATGTCCATGGGAAGTGCATATGTTATTTCAGTTTCTGATCACTATAATCATTATCATTAAACATTTTCTTTGTAAAGCTCTGGGATAGATGTTCTCAAGTTATAAAAAATTAAAACAAAGCTTTTATTTGTATGAAGGATGAAGCAACTAGTTAGAAATGAGCAGTTTTGAACTACACAGGATCACAGAAGCAAACATCACTGTATTAAATCTCTTCAATACACTAAATACACTAAAGACTTCTTTTCACAAAAGCTATCAAAGGTCTTTACCTTTCTTCCCAATTGGGAGGCAGCCTTTCGGAATGCTCTGCACCCTAGGATATAACGCTTTTGGGCATTCCATTGAGTTTTGCCTGGGAGAAATTGTAAAACAGCATTTTCCAATTTATTTTCTATATTATGCCAGCAGATTTACATTTATTACAATGTCTTTCTGCATAAGCACTTTTTACATAGTTGGGCTCTTGATCTGGCCAAACACACCCAATATTGCATTTAATAATTTACATTTAAATGTAACTAAAGAGTGGTGTGATACACAATATATATAATATATATATATATATATGCTACATATATAATATGTGACTAATATTAAGAGTATCGCCATATCCTGATGCTTATATGAGTGTATACTTAGGTCAAAACCTATCGAGTTATACAGCTTAAATATGGCAACTACAATACATCAATTTTATTCTAATACAGCTATTAAAAAACTGTCATGCATTTTTCTAGGAAGATTGTTTGTAGATTTCATTTTATTCTATAGATATCTGGAATTCTCACAAATGAAGGATCACTGATCTGTATCTTCTTTCCTTCTTGACTATTCTACTTTTAATAAAATTCTTTACACTTTCTCACATTTCATCTTCCTTTCTAGACACAAACACCTTTTGTATAATAATCACACCTCTCTTCATAAAACCGTGCACAGTATTCCATATATTGCTTCACCCGTACTTTTTTACTATGGGCATGTAAAAAGTATTTTTCAGTAAGTTGATGATTCAACCCAAAAGTTCATTTACACCATAAAAGAACAGGCTTTGGGAAGCTCTGAATAACAATCACACTTGGCCATCTAGCTAGAGTGTATTCCCTCCCAGAGGTACAGTGAACCAAATCTGCCAGCAGCTCAAATCTGGGAGGAATGTGAGTGCAGGCTCTGTCCCGTTTCTAAATGAATTTATAGTAACAGCTTCGTGAACACATTTATCTTTCTATTAAATAAGTGCAGGCAGGTCCCCTTTGAGATCTGAATGCTAGCTGGCAGGTGGCAGATCTATTCTGGAACTCCTGCATCTCAGATTTTGCTCATTTCTGAATTCCCATCTGAAGTATGGTGCACAGCACAGAGAGCAGCCTGGTTGGTCTAATACATGGAGTTTAAGTTTATGAATCCTGGCTATTTCATTGACTTGATCTTTTACCTAAAACAAATAATAAAAAAAATACTTAAATCCTCATTTGCCTTGTTTCCTCATTTTATAATTGGAAATGAAAACTGATGATCTGCCATATCTGTTCCTGGTTGGAAAAAAAGTCACTTTATAAACCAGATAGTTCCAAGAGAAGAACAGTTACAAATGTTGATTCTTCTATTAGAAGATGTGACTATTAAGGGTGGTGGAGAAGGGACTAGATTCTGACCTCTGGAGCTCCCTCGCACAATCAGCACAAGCCTAAACGGGACAGAGAATCAACCACCGCTCTGAGCAAGGGTGAGGGTCACACATGGAAGGCAGGCTGGTGTTCGCTCATTCAGCTGGCACACTGCAGCCAGCGCTCTGCCCGGCACAGAGCAGGTGCACAGTGGCTGGTAACGAAACCGAGGGATGGAAGAAGAAATGCCCTCAGACCCAGTCGGGAGCCAATTGTCAGAGACAATTCTCCCAGTTACACTGCAGCTGCCATTATGCTTACTGTGTTGCCGGCTCTTTGTACTGCTCTGAAACGGAGTTCTTTACCAGCAGCTGCCTGGACTACACAGACGGCATGAGATAATACATTAAAGCAGTTTGCACAATCCCTGGCTCGCGGTGCATAGGCAGGTGTTAGATGATGATGATGACGATCGCCAGAAGAGCGGTAATCTCATCAAGATGGATCCTATCCAGAACAAGGAGCTGGTTTAGAAAGTGGAATGCTTCAACCCTTCTGCACCCACTGTTAGCCTAAATGAGGGAACAGGCCTCATGCTGTTCAAGACAGCAGATCAAGTTCTGGAGGGAGAAGGAGCAGGAAGAAAATTAACACACAACAACAACGTGATCCCTATAAAATGTGGTGTGTACATAATGCCACAATTCAGTGCTCAAAAAAACAAAAAAGTTCCTGAACACACACAGTATCTGACAAGTCTAGAATTTAAATATAAGTGGTAAAATATTACAGCATCTTGAATTTTGTGGCTAAAGGACTGCTGTTGGACAGATAATTACCCACCAGCAATGTGAATCTGGACAAATCTGCCTTGCAGTTTTTTCTAGTCTTTAGTTTTTTCATCTGTAAAAGGAGGGGCAGGAACCAGGTGAATTTTCAGGTGCCCTGTAGTTTACACTTGCACTGCTAGAAAAACTCATCTTTCATTCGATTTTATATTGGTCTTTATAATGCAATCATAATCCTAATTTATTCACCTCCTCCCTATAATTCTTTATGCTTTGTGTTCTTTTTCAATAAACTTTAATATCAACATTTCATACACATATATAAATAAGGGAAATCAAAGTTAACTTTTTTCAATCATTTGTCTGTGTTCATACTCTACCCATTTCCTCCCTGATCCAACAAAATCTGCCAATACTTGTATTATAGTTTCTTTGTTGTTTCAACTTTACTGTTAAAACTTCTCATGCACATTAAACCCACTTTGGTTTCCTGATACTCTGCAGAGAAAAACTAAACCCCTTTCTGTTATTCAAAGTCATTTACTAAACTATCCCCGGAATTTATCATGTTTTGTTCCTCTTCACAGTTCAGATATGAATAGATATGCCTGTTCCTCATGTTTTTTAAATAACCAGAACGATGCCTGTATTGCAGATTAGTTGAAAGAAAAGGAGATTCCAGAAACTGCATGGTAAAAGATCTTTAAAAGGAATATGGATTTTTGTAGTTACCTTATGGCATTTGGTACCCATGAGGGCTAAAAAGGAATAAGAGCCTAAAGGAAATATAAAGAAAAGAGAAGAAGGGAAAAGAATAGAATGAGTTCAAATTGATGAATTAGGAAGAAAATTCAAGTTCAGCAAAGCTTTGAAGATTAAGAAAAGGAAACAGTACTGGATGATAGTGCTGCTGGGATTCAGAAAAAAAAGAAAAAAAAAGGCCTGGTCTAGGATTAATGCAAAGAGTAATTAATTGATCTGCTAAATTTGTGAATTTAGGTAAGTGTCTATGTTTTCTCAAACCAACATTCTCTGCCTTAGGCTTTAAAAGCTACCCCAAAAACTGTGGCAGCAATTTCACCTATTTTGAATAGGCAATTTAAGTGTTAATTTTGAGTAAGAGTTTTCATTGGCTCTTAATGTTTCCATTATAAAATTTTCTATTATACAATTTCAATCTTGCAAGAACTCTTGCTGGACGCAGTTTCTTTAATAACAGTCAACAAGATAATTTTACAAAACAACATTATTTCTCTGTAAGCCTTTATATCTTTATAAGGTAAGAAATTCAGTCCATGGAATTTTAACGTTAGAATTCCGAAAGCTTTAGATGACTATTTTGCATTCTTTCCAAGAATTATATATATTCATCTCAAATATTTTCTATATAATCTTCTTTCTTTCCTACACATATCGTTAAAATGCACCATTTCCCAAGCAGAAAATCCTATTTGTTTTCATTGCCACACTCTCTAAAGTACTTTAAACATTTATATACAAATTCCAAGATGTTTAGATGTTTCTCAAATACCATGTAGAGAAACTCTTCATTTTTTAAATATAAATGATTAAGGAACAGCTGTGAAGCAGGTTAGAAAATGCCAACAGGTTTTCAATTAAAAGTTTCATTTAACTAATGTAATTATTCTTACCTAATTAAATTTTTCCACTAAGATCAGTCCATTGAGATATCTCATTCTCTTTTAAAATGTTCCAGGAAGCTCTTACTAGCGCCCATGAACCACACTGTATTGATGGGATTCTTAATGAACTCTCTAGCAACAATGCACTGGCCTTAATAATTTAGGTCCTGTTAAATCGTGTCTGCTGCTTTACTACATTTGGAACTGCTATTGATCTAGAGAAGAGTCAATATCAAGGGGAAGTATTCTCTGCACTTCCCGCATATGTCTAGTACATCCAATTATTCTGATATTTGGAGCTCAAATTAGCTTCTTACATTAAAAAATTTATATTCCTCAATATTGTTTATATTTACTTTTCTCAGTGTAATGAATTAAAATGGATTTTATACTGTTAACAGACTGATTCTTTCTAATCTGAGATCCAAGACTATGCAAACCAAAAATATACCAGAAATTTGAGTTCATATAAATACTAGTTCCAAATGTCTACAAAAATTGAGAACTTGATACTTTATATATTACCCAAACCAAAAATTAAATGATAGTTAAGATCTATTTTAAGCATGACTTGAAGAATAAAGTTGAAGTTTATATCAATGTGTGTATGTTAGTTGCGTCTGACTCTTTGCAACCCCATGGACTGTAGCCCCCCAGGCTCCTCTGTGCATGGAATTCTCCAGGCAAGAATACTGGAGTGGGTACTAATTTGCTTCTCCAGAGGATCTTCCTGACTCAGAGACTGAACTTGGGTTTCCTGCATTGCAGGCAAATTTTTTACTATCTGAGCCACCAGGGAAACCCTTGATACAGATATTTCTGAATTAATAAAATGATATCCAAATAAATCATACCAATATGTGTCCAAAACAAATTTTTGTGCTCTTCTTGTGAGTCTAGCTTTTTATATTGTGCTCTGTATATAAAATTGTAATAGTAATTTCTCATAGGAGCTTCCCTGGTGGCTCAGTGGTAAAGTCTCATAGATATCTGAAAAAAAAGTAAAGTTTCACAGAAATTTAATGGGACTTACAGCTTTAGCTTTGTAATGTATTAGTCCCTATTGGAAATCATGCAATCTTTCCTAGCTTCATTTTTTTCATCTTTAAAATAAGTAGAATAATGATGCATCTCACATTGTAAGGATCAAATTAGATAAATTTAGGAAAGTGAGAACTATAAAGATTTTAAATGTGTCATAATTACGGAGTGGGGTAAGTGAGAATCTCAAGAATGTTAACACTAGTAATATCAACTTAGATTAGGATTCAGTCTTTGAAGGAAAAAATTACAATTGATTTGCATGTTCACATTTCAGTGTACTTTAGATCTTAAGGTGAAATTTTCCTATCTCTTCACTACTTTAAATAACCTGGTTGATTCCTACCTTAAAAATGCATTGATTTAACTAATTATTGTTTTTATTGCCAAAAGGAAATGTCTTTGCTTGCCCACCCTTGGGTCTCATGAATATCCCTTTTCCCATACGAGCATATGCTTGCTCAATTATCTTTTTTAATTTAATTTGTCTTTATGTGATTTTTAGTTTGATTCACTCATTCAACATTTATAAATATTATTGTGTTATTAACATCAAACACAATTATGAATTTGGGTAATAAGATTGAGAGGCCAATTATTTAGACAAACAAATCAACATTCTTAATATACTGCCCCATGATGGGTAAAGGAAAGGTATCTGATTTTGTCTGGAGCAATGCCTATCTATTGATATGTTAGAAAGTAGGTACTGTATGAAAGATTTTCCTATTAGCACTTACAGCTTCAACAAACAAAAGGAGTGGGGAAAAGCTTAGAAAGCAGAAATTGGAAAGGATAGTAGGATCAAGGGAAACAAGTCAAACCAGAACTCTCACTAGTTTTTTTTTTTTTTTTTTTAAGATTATTTGTTGTTGTTTAGTCACTATGCTGTGTCTGACTCTTGAGACCCTGTGGACTGTAGCCTGCCAGGTACTCACTCTGTCCATGGGTTTTCCCAGGAAAGAATACTGGAATTGGTTTCTTTCTCCAGGAGATCTTCCCAACCCATGGAGCAAACCCACATCTTCTGCACTGCAGGCAGATTCTTTACCCCTGAGCCATTGAGAAGTCTTTCAAGATTATACTTTGTTCATGTCCTGAGATTCCTAACATCTCCTTTCAAGACAATTAAAATATGCTTGTTCTTTAATGAAATAGATATTAAAGGGCTCTCCTAAAGTTGAGTCTTTATATATCAGTCCATCTTATAACTGATCTAAACAGGGGATTAAAAGAATAGAGCATGGAACTCAGAAGACCAAGAATATGATTTTATTAAAATAATGAAACTATGTTGATGCGATTCTATTGTTATGCATTCTCAGCATCTCTTCCTATTAGAGCAGAGTATTTTTCCCCTCCTAGTTTTTTCCCTGACCCAGTCTCCTAGCTCTATGCACTATAGGCCAATTGATAACTACCACTGTTTCAGGCATGGCCAAGTTAAATCCAGGCCTTTTGAAGGAGCCACCGGGAAGAAACACAGTCCTTCTCCTGAAGCTCTGTACCTGTGTATATGAACTTTCGTGGTGCCTCTGCACCCTCTGTCTGAGAATGGAACCAATACAAATGAAAAAGAGGGAGAGTGATGGAGATTAGCTTGTTTATGGCTTTATTACCTGGAACCAACTGGATTCAACTGTATCTGAGGACAGACTATCTTGTACTTATGAGCTAGAGATTCAACATGCTTTCCTTTTGCTATTAACTAATTTTCAGGGAATTTTAGGCAATTAGAATTGAAAGAATCTTGAATAATGAAGGTCTAGGCTTTGATTTTCTCAAGGCAAAATGTGATTACTATTTCTATCTATTCACAGAGTTGGGATATAAATTTAGAAAAATAGGAAGATATATGCAAAAGAGGCCATATGTAACATTATAGATGCAAATACTAGAAAATGTAATAATTACATTAAATAAATTAACCAAATATATAATTACTATCTTCTATTAATAATTCTTAATTCTTTGTAGAGAAACACTTAATATAGTAGGACATTTGGGGGTAACTACTAAGACATCTACAGTATTGGGAATTGGTTACACTAATAAAAACACAAAATGGAATAACTGTAAGATGTATATACTCTGCCTGCCAAACTTGTCTCAGTCAACATTACCATTCCTACTGTGAATTATACAGGTTCAAGGATAATCAGAATGTGAACTGAAGCAAAAAACTTTAATGGTACACTGTTGAGGACATTATTAAGAAAGAAATCAGAGGACTCCGAAACCAAATGTAAACTAACCCTCTGCAATGCCCTTTTAGTCAGTAGGTTAATAGACTGACATCAAAATTGGAAATGACCGATTCAACTGTATCAGTTAACTCTTGACATTTATTCTTTTGAGTTTTACACTTGATGAAACAAATTATAAATCACAAACCCAGACATAAAAGACTTTCATTACAACCTTTTTCTGTGTATGCTGAATCCTATGCCATTGAGGAAATTAATTCAAAGTAGACAAAGAGCAAGAGGTGATATCACTTTACTCAGAAGAGAAGACAATTTGCTAAACTTCACCTGATGGATTTCACAACTGAATAACTGCAGCCAAAGTAAGACTAGAGGGGGAGAGGGAGAGACTCAGAGGAAAACCAGAAGTAACAACATTTCCACAGAGAAATTAGCCATAAAAGGATGGCACAAATGTCTTAAAAGGCACAAAAAATGATCATCTGAAGAAACAAAAAGAAATTTAAGAAGTGATGAGGCAGTAAAAAAAAGAATAGTCTAAGCATTCTGAAAATAAAAGCGCTTAAAATGGTTTTCCTTCTTAGTGGAAAGAGAAATTTGATAAATTTGTGAGGAAAAAATTTAAATAAAAAGACATTCCATATTTAACTTTATCCTTGAGCTTAGCTCATTTATAGGAGTTCTATAAAGCATGCATTGACTCAAAACTCACTGATGGCATCTGAGTAAGTACAGTGAGCCTCAGTGCAAGGCTGTTAACCACTGAGTACGCTCCTGTGTTTCCAGAGTTCATAGCATCAAATAATATTTCTTCTGCTTCTTTGCATTCCTAACCCTGAGTCCTTCCGTTCCTCTCTTCCCCAAATGTATATCTTTCAGGACCTTCTCTTTCCTTTCTCACCTTGTAAATACAAGCCACCTAATGAATACCCAGAGATACTTTGAATGAATACCCACAGATATTTTGAAGGGAAAATTACTGCAATTATAAATATAATCCCATGTTAAATGTTGAACAGAATTTGACAGATGTTTTTATAATTAGGTATTTGCAACTACTTTTGTTCTCAAGGAAACCAGTATAAGGTATTATACATATCTATCATGTAAAACAGAAAAATAAAGTTTACTTTTATTTCTTTATTCTTTGAAATTAGGTGAATCACAAGGATTATCCTTGACCAGAATGTAAAAGAGAGAAATTTACTATAGATATGAAAAAACTGGGTAATAAGCATATCTGTTATGACATTGGCATATTATGTCGATTTTTAACTATATCCCATAAATGATGTTTTGCCTTTTTAAGTTAGAAAGTAAATACTTCACAAAAAGGTTATTTAATTACTTTCTACAACTCCTACCATATGGCGTTGTGTAGGCACTTTTCAGATATGATTTAATTTTCTTTAACAAGCTAATGGTGTGGGTAAAAGATTCTGAAGAGTTGAGGCTTAAATCATCCAGTAAGGGGCACACTTGAGAGATTCTGCTTTTCTGAAGCCATGATACATTATGACATCAATTGTGGCTATTTATAGCAGTGGCTAGAGAGCACAAGTTAACAACTATTTTAGAGACTAGCTCCACTTCTCTTAAACTAATGCAATGTGCTCTATGAAACAAAGATCACTGAAAAGACAGCTTTTATCCAAAGCTTTTCATCATTGAAAAGTCAGCTTTCATTTCTTGAGGACATGAAGTTATTTTTTTTTCAATCCGGAGGTGAGAAAGAGTCAGTAAAATTTCTAGGTAAGAAAAATCACAATTTCCTCATGAGACATAGGTGCATAGTGATGTGCTAGTACCTACAGTTGAGTGCTAGAAAAAACAGTTAATACTATTCCAGAGAACAATCTGGAAATCAGTGTCAAGCACAAACTGGGACGTTACAATTTCCCTTTGGAAATTTTACTCCATTGAAACAACAATACAAAATCACACAGATGTGTATACAAATACATGCATAAAACACGGTTTATTTATTTTTTTTTTAATATAGCAGCCTGAATTTCAAAGCTAAGANTCAGTATATGAATTCTAGGGAGGATTTAAGTGACTTAAGAGAGTTTACTCAGATTCATTACTAGCGCATCACCGAAACTGTGTCATCCATCGACTAACAGCTGACCCTTGATTCTCATCACGGTTTAACATATAGTAAGTATCTCATATGAGACAGATACTGTACAGATAATGTAAACACATGATTGTCAAAGTCAAGAGATGAAAAGTTAACTTTGGCTGACAGTGTTAGCTTTCTCAAAAATTATTTTCACTAAGCAAATATCTCAAAATGATGCATAGCACAGGAGGCACTGTTTGTGTTAACCCTGTTATGTATATTTTTAATCCTAAAATCTCACTCAATTTAGTACCACCAAGTTCATATTTCAATAGCCTATAAAAACTTTCATAGGTATATCCTCACTCAAGGATATTAAACAATTTAAAATGTTTTTGTTTAAAAATTAAGTGCTGCGGTGATCTAGCTAGCAATCAGTAAAAGAGAGACCTTATTCTAATGAACTGAATAGTGTTGATATTGCTCACAGATTTTGAAATAACTACTAGGGAAATTATAATGCAAATAAAAGTATCTAAAGTCTCAAATATTAATGATATTAATTGTTGCTGATTAATATACAGCAAAGGACCTTAATGGTGTTTTTACTACTTCAACTCAAATGACCAGCACCGAATCTGTTCTGCAGTTAATAGTCCTATGTCCCCTGGTAAACTGTAACTTCTCCAAACCCCATCTTCCTCAGCTATAAACTGGGAGCAATAATACCTGTTCTACTTAGTAAACCATGGTGTAAGGGAGCTTAAAGGACATAATGTAGTAAAAGCACACTTAAATGTCTATGCAGTCATTAGCTGCTTCTTTTGTTATTCAAATCTAGATATTTCTAGCTTGGGGGAAGGCTCTTTCTTTTAATCATATTTTTTTTTTCCCCAACCCTAACAACAATAATTAAAAAGTAGCAATTTTTAGGTCTTACGTTGAAGGAACTCATACAATTGTAACTTGTATTTTTTAATATCGTATTCAGATTTTAATACTTCTTTAAATAACATCAAAGTTGGGAAAAACAAAATATGTATTGTCCGTTTATGGCAAAGCTTCAGTGGAGTTGATCATTATAGACGTAGAAAATATGTCTAAGAATTCTTTAGTATGCTACTTGATATGCAAAAATGAAATTATCTGAAACTGCAGTGTTGTCAAGCATCATTTAGTTTGGGGGCACTGTAAATGGACTACAAAAAAAGAAAATCAGTCAATTCTACTTGAATACAGAATACATTAACCTATAATTTAAAATATTTCTGCCACAACCTCCATATTTCAGTGAGATGATTTTATTCTTTTGAAATGAAACAAAGTTAAACAAAAGATTTATTTGTTCCCAATTTATTTATTTTGTTTGCTAAAAGCTTTCCTATGTAAGCCAATTATTTCCAAAGAATGAATTAAGAAGAAATAGCTTAAAAAAAAAAGAATAATCCCCCCAGTTTATCAAGTAATAAAATCTATTACCCCTGAAATCATTTGACTTAATTCTCACTTGCTCTTGTATCCCATACTCCATTTTGCTGAGTGAAATTTAATAAATCTCTCAGTCCAGGATTAAATTTTACTGTTTTATGAACTGTTAAATTGCATTGTATGCTTATTAAAGCTGGTGTTCTCTCACTCCTAGATCTTAGACACATTCTCGTCTCTACCCTATGGCACAATTAAACAAACAGCAGAGATTTTGTTTTCACCAGTGGAGTGTCTTCCAACAGGGAGTAATACATGAGCATCAGCAAGTCATTTAACTATAAACAATGTGCATTTAATCTGCACATGCCTTGAACTACATAAACCGTATTTTAAGGAGGATAATACATCAAATGGATAACAGTCCCCAAATCATGGACTCTGACCAAACAAGGTAGCTACTAAAATACACTGTAATATTAAAATACTATATATTATCTATACAGTATACTTTTTAAGCAACCTACTGAAGTTTATTTACATTTTCATATTCACACAGTGGGTTTACCTATCAACTCCAGGGATGAAATTGGCATGTACATATGAGGTGCCAATTGTAAACATACTGCTATAGATTCGAGGCTTCCCTGGTGGCTCAGTGGTAAAGAATCTGTCTGCAATGCAGGAGATGCGGCAGGACCTATGAGTTGGATCCCAGGGTCTGGAAGATCTCCTGGAGTAGGAAACAGCAGCCCGCTCCAGTATTCTTGCCTGGGAAATCTCATGGACAGAGGAGCATGGCGGACTACAGTCCTTGGAGTCACGAAAGAATCAGACATGATTTAGAGACTAAACAACAGAAACACAGAGTGGAGTAAGTAAAGGATAAAACTTTAAAAGGAGATACATTCGAAAAAGAAAACATTTGAGTGCTCTTTTCAATCTGTAGACCACGAGTTGTCCTACCAAACTATACCCGGGAAAACGTCAATTCCCTTAATGCATGGGCTCCAGAGCTTGTGCCTGGACTTAAAAGAGGCCCTTAGAACTCAGATGGTGAGACAGAATGGGAAACAGACTTCATTGTTTGAACACTGAGCTACGCGACCCTAAGCAATTTGTTCATCTCTTCTAAACCTCAATGCACTACCAATAAATTAGAAAGACAGTTGTGTTTACCTCAAGCAGATGTTGGGAAAATAAGTTAATTTTGATCCCAGTTTGAAAATTTAAATGAAATAATGCTTCATTGGATTAAACACTCATGAAAGCTTAGCTGTTATTATCATCATCACTATATATAATAGGATAAGAATCATCTGATTTTTACTTAATGTTTACATTTTAATAATTTAATACATTCATGATTTTTCATACTTCCTATATTTTATGTTCTAGGAAGAAGTTAATTTTTTGAACCTTTTTATTTCCCCCATAACAAAGATACTATACAAATGACTATTGATTTAGTTAGAAAATTGTAGCCTAAACTTCAGTTTTCCTGTTTGAAAATGCATTTCTTTTGATAAATGATGTACAAACGTACTTGAATATATACTGATCCAAAAGCAAGAAGAGCATGATAACCTAGCAATGTGGTATCAATAACCGGGTAAATATTTTCTGTTCTCCTTCCTTGATGGCCTGTCCCATCAGCTTCTTAAACCAAACTTTTTGAAACTTGAACATCAGTCATTGGAGTTCTTTAGCAAGTAATTATTTATAAGATTTCAGGATCTTCAAAATTAAGTGCATAGATACAAAACAAAAATCTTTGCCCTTAAGAACATCCACTTGATTTAAGGATTACGGGAATTGAACTCTTCATAAGTGCCATAGCAAAAACTTTATGTCACTTTGTTGGCCAAATTTCATGAAAATCAAGGAATCCATGAATAGTGAATGGCAGACAAGTTAACTCTGGTATTTTAACTAATGCAATGATTGAGTCTACTTGTCTAACAAGTTCTAATTCTCTGGTATTTTCAGTTAACTCAGGATGGCAGTGGAAACCCACTCTAGTATTTTTCCCTGGAAAATTCCATGGACATGGAGCTTGGCAGGCTACAGTCCATGGGCCCACAAAGAGTCAGACTTGACAGTGACTGAGCATGTGCACAAGACAGAAAAAAAAGGTGACTTTTGAAATTCAAATGTTGGCCATCTGAATAAATTGTTTTCAAAGAGAGCTCAGAGTCTGCAGCAACCTTCCAAAAGGTATTTAGAACAGCCTCTGAGAGTCTCAGTTGGCAGACGCCTTCATCTGGGAGAGAAATGTTAGTCACTCAATCGTGTCCGACTCTGCGACTCCAAGAATTGTAGCCCACCGGGCTCCTCTGTCCATGGGATTCTCCAGGCAAGAATATTGGAGTGAGTTGCTATTTTCTTCTCCAGGGGATCTTCCTGATCCAAGGATTAAAACCTGGGTTTCCTGTATTGCAGGCAGATTCCTTAACATCTGAGCCACCAAAGAAGCCCCTCATTTAGGACAGAAGGTATCTTTTAAACAGTATTGGTATAAAATGCCTAATATCTATAGTTCTTTACAAATACACATTGCATGGGAAGAGGAAGCTTATTTTCCTAAGAAAAATTATCTCCATGTTTCTTTTAGGACAGCTGCACTAGATTGCCAGGTGGGCTCCTGGTAAAGAGCCCACCTATCAATGCAGGAGAGGGAAGAGAGGTGTGTTCAGTCCCACGGTTGGGAAGATCCTCTGGAGGAGGGCATGTTAACCCACTCCAGTATTCTTGCCTGGAATATCCCATGGACAGAGGAGCCTGGAAGGCTACAGTCCATGGGGTCACAAAGAGTCAGACATGACTGAAGGGACTTGGCACACATGCTACAAAGGCCACACAGTAAACTTGGTTCTCCCCTGGTTTTTGCTCATTTCTGTTCTCGCCTCTGTTTGGTCTTGACTCTAATTTCTTTTCTAAATAAGCCAGTGACTTCCTCCATTTAATTAATTCTCTAACTACTCCCTCAGGGAAATTTACCTCTTCTGCTAGTCTTGTCTGAACTGTGCAGCAGCCATACTAACTAGGAATGGCATCATGTTAGCCTCAGATGTTATTAAGGAACACAAAACCTGGAGGGAGAATGCTGTACATCACCTATAAATGTCCTCTAGTATAAAAACTTCCTAGTGCAGTATTACCTGCCCTCCCTCACCAGAAAGTATTTCTTACAAACACTTTCCCCCAGGTGTTCAAAGCTTCACACTTAACAACTAATTGAAACAGTATAATTCCCTTATAACAATGTTTCTAAGCTGCTTTCCTAGAATAAAATTCACTGTATACAAAGATTATTTCAATAAGCCAGGTATACATACAGGTATACCTGTAAGAGAACAGAATGCTTCACAATCATCAGTGCATGCTCAGTCATGTCTGACTGTTTTGCACCCCCGTGGACTGTAGCCCTCCAGGCTTCTATGTCCCTGGAATTTTCCAGGGGTGCCATTTTCTTCTCCAGAGGATCTTCCTGACCAGGGAGTAAACACGCATCTCCTGCATCGGCAAGAGGATTCTTTACCACGGGTATCACCTGGGAAGCTCAAATTCACAGTAATTAGCTACTATTTTTACATATTTTCTTAATGTTATGATAGCACTATCTCTGATAATACTCTGCTCCCAATGACTGAAAACTTATCTTACCCATTTGGTAGGTAATGCTTTCAAATCAGATTTTTATTATTATGTAGTTTGATTTCTGATCTATATGACAAGCGACAGCAAATGACACACAAGTTTACTTGGGAGATAGAACTAGTTTCCTTTCATTATGTCCCCATGGGGAGAAACCTTGAAAACTCTGTAGCCTCAAGACTAGGTAGAAGAGATTTGAGATTCAGATAGTGTTAGGAGTGATTTTAGAGATGATTTATGCTAGCTCTGTCATGAGGGAGANGAGTTTACTTGGAAGATAGAACTAGTTTCCTTTCATTATGTCCCCATGGGGAGAAACCTTGAAAACTTTGTAGCCTCAAGACTAGGTAGAAGAGATTTGAGATTCAGATAGTGTTAGGAGTGATTTTAGAGATGATTTATGCTAGCTCTGTCATGAGGGAGAGTGAGTTTAAATGACCAGGTTTTCCTATCTCTTCCAGTGTTTCTGGTTTCAATTTGTTGAAATCCATTCTCCAGACTTAAGTCTGAGTGAATTTTAAAACTTTTCAGAAGAGCCTCGTTCCTGACTGGATCAAGTCCACATCCTCCCTGTGGCTTATGAGACCCTTCATGTTCTAGCCTCTTCTCATCCGGTCTTTACCATGTCCCACTCTCTCCATCCCCATGAGTTCCATGATCCAGCCACACTGAATGATGCTTTATTTCCTCACAGGACCTAGATTTTCTTACTTCTGAGCCTTTGCCCATGCTGCTTCTATCAAACAGATCATCCATCCTTGTTCCCCATTGCCCAGTTCCTAGTTAACAGAGGTTTCATCTCCCTGAGCACTCAGGGTGTCACCCTGGACTCTGCTTTGTGCTCATTTGGCAACTTGTCCTCCCTTTTCACAGTACTTGCCACACTGTATGGGGATTAATCATGCATTTGCTTGTTTCCTTCAAGAGACCTTAAACTCTGTGAGGAGAAAGATCACGACTCCTGTGGTTGTTTTTATCATGGGTGGGTATCATGGGTCTGGTGTATGGTAAGTGCTCACTAAATTAAATGTTCAGTAGCCAATTGAATGGGCTTCCCTGGTAGCTTAGTTGGTAAAGAATCCACCTGCAATGCAGGACCCTGGTTTGATTCCTGGGTTGGGAAGATCTGCTGGAGAAAGCACAGGCTATCCACTCCAGTATTCTTGGTGGCTAATTGAATGGCCCCAGATCAGCGAGAAAAGTGGGTCAAATAATCTGAAATAGATCCCATACCCAATGTGTTGTACTGGCTCTTATTCTCCAGTATCTTTGTTTCCTTAAGCAAATTTGTGATGGGACAACCAATCATATACAAAACACAATTTGGACAGCTATTTCATGCATTGGAATGCTACCCAGCCATAAAAAGGAAAGAAATTTTGACATTTACAACAACATGGATGAACTTGGAGGACATTATACAAAGTGACATGAGTCAGACAGAGAAAGACAAATACCATCTGATATCACCTATATGCAGAATCTAAAATGTACAGCAAACTAGAAAACAAAACAAAAAAGAAGTAGACTCACAGAATATAAACTAGTGGTTGCCAGTGGAGGATGAAAGGGGGAAGGTTTCAATACAGTTTCTGAGGTTAATATTTGAATATGTAGAATAAAGTAAGTGATTTGCTATGGGATAGTGTTTTTTATTGGTTCATAACATTATATAAGTTTCATGTTTGCATTATTATACTTTATCTTGTTTATACACAACTGTTTGCTCACCACCAAAAGTTTAGTTTCTACTCCTCTCCATAAAATTGACCCCCTTTACCCCTTTTGGCCTCCTCTCATACCTCTTTCTGCTCTAGTAGCTACTACTCTGCTTTCTCTATGTACGTTTCTGTTTAGTTTGGCTTATTTCTGTGGTGGTGGAGAGTTGTGTTATATATATATATATTTCATAAATGAGTGAAATCACATAGTATCTGTCTTTCTCCCTCTGACTTATTTCACTTAGAATAATACCTTCAAGTTTCATCCATATTATGGCAGCTGGCAAAATTTCACCTTTTTTTATGGATGAATAGTTGTGAAATTACAATTCTATAATTTCTGGTAACATTAAGAAATGAGATTCTCACTTTCAGGAAGAGAACAAACAGATATAAAATAGAAGAAAATAAATAAATATACTGTAGTTGTAAATTTGAATTCTCAAAATAAAAATATGGTATGTTTCATAATTTTAAACAAAATAAATATTTCCCAGTTCTGTAGTAGACAGAAGATACTTATAAACAATAGTAGTTCAATAGCAATGAGTACCACCAAAGTCCATTATATATTCTTGATACACCATTTCCTACTAAAAGGAATCAGACTCCTTGAATAAACTGCTACTTTTAGGACTGGGATAAAATAAGATAAGATAAACCTGGAAAAGCTTGTTATTGCTCAATAAAGGATGTTGTAGATGAAAAATAAGTCTGACTCAAAATGATTTAGAATCTTCTCTTGAAGTAATCACAATTGCCAAAACAAAATAACTAGAAAATTAAGAATACTGAAATAGATTGAAACAGTAAATATAATTAATTATAGTTGGCAATAGTATAAAAATTAGCTAAATGATTAGTATTGATAGATGATAATGAGGTAATTTATTAATTTGGAAACTGATAAGTAAAAGGAAATAATTAAGCAACTATTATTTTCCTTTCCTCCAGAACACTGCACTACTGGGACTCCAAATACATAAGCAAGGTTCTTCTTTCAGAAGTATTCTAGCTAATAAACAATAAAGAAATGAAAGAACTAGAATCTCTTGATCTTACCTCTCTGGATTAATGGATCTTGGCGCTGATCATTCTAACATCGCAAGAGGCAATCAAACATCAAGTGTGTTCTGATGGAAAACTACAATATTACCTATGAAGTAATTTTGTCCACAAACAAATAAACAAACTATCTGACCTAAATATAATTGTGTATCAATTTACAGAAAATACAGAGGACAAATGAACATGTCAGAGATGATCATGTGGATGCAATCAGTAAAATTCAGACTGAAATAATGGCCTTTTATAATGAATGGATCTTATTTGGACCCCAATCTAAAAACTCATCTGTAAAGAAAAATGTATACAGAATTCATGAGGCAATTAGAAATTAGAGCATTGTGTATTAGATGATTATAAGAATAATTCATTAATTTTAGGTACTAAACTGCNAGATGATCCTGTGGATGCAATCAGTAAAATTCAGACTGAAATAATGGCCTTTTATAATGAATGGATCTTATTTGGACCCCAATCTAAAAACTCATCTGTAAAGAAAAATGTATACAGAATTCATGAGGCAATTAGAAATTAGAGCATTGTGTATTAGATGATTATAAGAATAATTCATTAATTTTAGGTACTAAACTGCTAATTAGATCACATTTTTAAGAGTCCTTAATTTTTAGTGATATATAATATAATACTTATGAATAAAATGATGTGATATTTAGGAATGAGAAGTAGAAAGGGACAATGGATTAAAATAACATAGTGAACTGATAATCTTTGTAGTTACAGAGAGTTCATAAAATTTGCTATTACTAGTTTGCCTACTTTTGTATATATTTACCATTTTAAAAAAGTAAAAATGAAAAAGAAAAGAAAAGATGTTTATAAAATAGAAGTGACTTGTATATTTACAGGTAGTAAGAAAGGGATTGCAATATTTTGCTTCTGAATCTAGTACCTTTTTTCACTGTTTCACAATATTTTATAATGGTGAAAGAACTTGAAATTAACTTGAAATTAATGACAGTATCCTTTGGAGAACAGTTTTGAAACATTTGGCCTGTTAAGTCTAGTAAGGTCATAAAAAATAAATGAAAAAGCAGTGAAGGAAATAGTCAGTGGGCTTGTGTGAAACAGAGCATGGGAAGTCCACCATTCTAGGGATCATATGTCCACAAGCCTTGACCAAACTATTTGCAGTTACAAAACTATTCCATCTTGGACCATTCAGTTGTTAACATTCCAAAAACCAGAAGCTTGGCAATATAAAGAAATAATTGCATCATTCTTCCTGAATGCTTTTTCTTGCCATAGCATTGAGACATTGATAAATCTTGTTACTATAGCTGATGCTATAGATATGGGCAACAGCCATGCAACTTGTATGCTATTAATCAGTGCCCATGGAAGAAATATTGGCTATGCCATTGAAAAGAGAAAGGATTCTGATAAAAGTCTGATACTTTTATTATCTATCCAATTTCTGATGAATATGATTGAATGGTTTTCAAACCCATTTATCTGAGCTTCTGTGGGTGGGCTCAAAAAAGATGGAATCATGGACACATGACAAAATTCGGCTCTTATAAGGAGGGAAGCATTATTTATTGTGATTATGGAATATGGGCTTTGGATTTTAAGAAACATGTTCAAATTCCAGCCCTACTACTCATCTACTATGTGACTCAACCTACTTAGCCTCTAAGCTTAGACATATTCAACTGCAAATTGGTGAACATAATACAACTAGAAAACTATGGATTAAATGAAGCAATTTCAGTAAAACATTTCATAGAAGCTGGAACATATAAATGTCCAAAAAACAATAGTTAACCTGTGTTGCCATTGATGTAGCTATAGGAAAAAAAAAAGTCACATGTGAGGCTTCATTATCAGCCCAGGTTTCAGGCCAGGCTCTGGATATAACCTCTCAGTCTCAGCTTGAAATCTAATGACTAGAAATACACTTGCTTCCTTAAACAAAATTAGAAAAACAAAAAAGCCAGATTTAAATTAGTCCACTGGTTATTTTTAAGCACTTATTGCAAATTTAACAACTAATTTTAGACTGAAAGTTTAGAATTTTTCTAAGCCATTCTCATCTTCTTAGACAAAAAAAAAAACTTTCAAAATTTTCAACATATGTGTGTATGTTTTTATATATATGTATAAAACATTGTAGCGAATTAGAACATAATCATAATTAACATTTTTTAAAGTGGTGGAGACAACTACCCTGAAGAAAAGTCTCAGGTTCCTATCTAATTAATACCTTCGATTCAGCATTATTTTTTGTTTAATTTTTAATATCTACAGGGTGTCAGGTTCTGTGATAAATTCTGGCTATAGATACATCAATAATTCTGACCTAATGGAACTCATAGTCTGGCGAAAGGAAGAAATTTACATAAATATTTATGATGTAAATAATGTATTAAAACTATTTAACTTAAATCATTAAATTATAGATATCAACCATTTTGACTTATAGAAATGGCAATTTCATATGGTTTAATTAATATATTTAATGTCCTCCTTAAAGTCTTTAGCTGTACAAGAATTTCTTAATTCTGTAGAAGAATTTCATTAATTTGTCCATTAATTGAGCAAGGATGATTAACTCCCAGAATACAAATTTTACCACTACTAAATAATTTTTGTTTAATTATCTGCTTTGTGCTAAATTGATCAGAGTGGTAGAACCTAATTAATTATGACTGTATTCTATGACCTTTTTTAATAGATAACATATAATAGTCTATTTTATTCTAATAACTTTTAACATAAGAAATAGCTATGTCCAAAGCATTTACTTATTTTGCCTATAAAAATATTAATACACTTTCCATTTTCACATCATCTGATAACCTACGTTAACCCAACCAGAATGAGTCCCCAGTTTTACATGGTAGCTGCTATGGTATATAATTTTATTTATTTTTCCTAAAAATGTTCACATTTTTAGGAAAAATTCTAGCAATTGCAATGCCAAGTCCCTTTGGCTGGTATCTCTTTCTGACTTGGCAAAATTTGAAATCTCCCTGCAGAGACTNTAACCTACATTAACCCAACCAGAATGAGTCCCCAGTTTTACATGGTAGCTGCTATGGTATATAATTTTATTTATTTTTCCTAAAAATGTTCACATTTTTAGGAAAAATTCTAGCAATTGCAATGCCAAGTCCCTTTGGCTGGTATCTCTTTCTGACTTGGCAAAATTTGAAATCTCCCTGCAGAGACTCTGGCTGCTGGCCTCTTCAGCACACGATCTGCCAGCCACAGAACAAAATAAGATATTATTGTTGTTTAGTAATATTCAAATATAAATTCTGTATCACAGTTCTCTCTTTTGTGCCCTGTGGCCTCAAAAAGCCACAGAAGTAGTCTTTTTCTCTATTTTCATCTGAATTTAATTAGTATTCAGATATAATTTAAATAACCCAAATAACAGTGTGTTATGTGTCTATCAACACTAATGTCTATATTGCTATTACAAAAGTGTTATTAATATTAATTTTCAGATTATTTTTAAGTATATTAACTCAATAAAGACAGCCATACATCAATGAATCTACAGAAATCAAGCACAGAAATTTCAAAATATCCAAGAAACTAGGTATTAATGACCTAGGAGAAAGTAAAGATCTATTTTTCAAGAAAGAATGAGGGCCATGGATAAAGGCTGTCATTCACCAAGGAGAAAGAATACATTTTATGTAGACTTGACACAGCCAAATAGAAAGTGCATTCTTTCTGGAACATGTGAACAGGACATAGTAGAAAAACTGCCAAGATTTATCACACCTGCTGACAACTACCCATGCTTGCTGTTCTGTGGGTATGAATGATGTCATCATGAGAAATATACAAATCATTTCTGCTGCTGCTGCTGGTGCTAAGTCGCTTCAGTCGTGTCCGACTCTGTGCGACCCCATAGTCAGTAGCCCACCAGGCTCCCCCGTCCCTGGGATTCTCCAGGCAAAAACACTGGAGTGGGTTGCCATTTCCTTCTCCAATGCATGAAAGTGAAAAGTGAAAGTGAAGTCGCTCAGTTGTGTCCAACCCTTAGCAACCCCATGGACTGCAGCCTACCAGGCTCCTCCGTCCATGGCATTTTCCAGGCAAGAGTACTGAAGTGGGGTGCCATTGCCTTCTCCAAGAAGCCACAATATCTTAAGCAGGAACTAAAGGGATCCTGGGACCCACATGCTGTTTTAAACTCTTCCTCCAATTTAATGTATGATTTCAGTTCAGTTCAGTTGCTCAGTCGTGTCCGACTTTTTGTGACCCCATGAATTGCAGCACGCCAGGCCTCCCTGTCCATCACCAACTCCCAGAGTTCACCCAAACTCATGTCCATCAAGTTGGTGATGCTATCCAACCATCTCATCCTGTTATCCCCTTCTCCTCCTGCCCCCCATCACTCCCAGCATCAGAATCTTTTACAGTGTGTCAACTCTTCACATGAGGTGGCCAAAGTATTGGAGTTTCAGCTTCAGCATCAGTCTGAAAAAATGTTAAGTTGCTAGTTAAATAGGTGGTGACAAAATCATGGCAAAATCACGACTTAAGATGGCAAAANTATCCAACCATCTCATCCTGTTATCCCCTTCTCCTCCTGCCCCCCATCACTCCCAGCATCAGAATCTTTTACAGTGTGTCAACTCTTCACATGAGGTGGCCAAAGTATTGGAGTTTCAGCTTCAGCATCAGTCTGAAAAAATGTTAAGTTGCTAGTTAAATAGGTGGTGACAAAATCATGGCAAAATCACGACTTAAGATGGCAAAATTGGTGGGTCTTGGCCAAGAAAATAATAGACATTATTATTCCTCTGGTGAATTGCTGATCTATCTGACTATTTTAAAGTAAAATGTATAAGGAGAGGAAAATATTATCAAAATATTAACAAGGATTATAAAAATTAAAATAGATGTGACCCAGAAAGAAAAATATTAGGGAACTTCCCAAGGTGTTCATTTGTTGTTTAGTCACTCAGTAATATCTGACTCTTCATGACTCCATGGGCTGAAGCCTGCCAGGCTCCTCTGTCCATGGGATTTCCCAGGCAAGAGTATTGCAGTGGGTTACCATTTCCTTCTCCAAGGAATTTTCCTGACCTAAGGACTGAACACACATCTTCTGCATTGGCAGGCAGATTCTTTACCACTGTGCCACCAGGGAAGCCCAAGGTGCTCATAAAAGAACATAACTGGATATAGAAAATATCTGTGTCCTCAGATAGCTATGTATCAATAGACAGAGTATTATAATAAAATGGATATGGTTGTGCATGGCCTTTCACTTGTGTACATGTGTATTTGCCAAAGGAAGTTGAGGGATTCAATCTTAGAATGCAGCAGTGCAAGTATATATTTTAATTGAAGAAACTATTTTATTAGAAGAATTAAATCACAAAATCTATCTTATCTGCCTAGATAGAAATTTGAAGGCAGCAGGACTTTACAATAAAAGAAGAGTGAATTGTACATGGTACCATCTGTGAGATTGATACAGATTATTTGGTTTGATGATTGAAATAGATGATTATTTCACATTTACATCCCCCAGTACTAGAGTGATTAGTTATACAAATGATCAGACAGGGTGCTCAACTCTCCTTGGAGTATCATTTAGCTGAACAAGTTATTTTTTGTTTGCTGGCTGCATAGCAATTTAATGCTTCAGATACGAGAGGAAGGAGTACAGTCACTGTGGATCAATAAGAAGAAGCTGGTGGGAAATCTGGAAAGATGAGATTCCATGAATATTACTTGCCATCATAAAGTTCAAATTAATGTTCAGAAAAGGGGCTAGCAGGTGAAAATTACAGGATACAATGAAAATTTAGTCTATGTTTTAACAAGCCAGATTTTAAAAATTCAGAAAATAGGAAGACCTAAGATTTTTATATGGTGAAATAGCTCAATCAGAAAGGATTGAAAAGAAATTACATAAACATTGACATTAAAATGTTATATGGTAAATGATCCTGATGAGGAGGGAAATTGGAAAATATCTAAAAATTATAGCTGCCTGGGAAGCATGGTAAAGAGCTAAGGTTTAATAAGACATTTATAAGAGAGACAGAGAGAGAGAAAAGAGGAGATATGGCTAAGAAATTGTTCTTTCCTTATTTTCAGTTTTGTAGATGGTACCATGAAATTTGAGACAGGTTTAAAAAAAATAAATAAATTTTACATGTAACTTCCAAATGCCCATGTATTCTTAATAAAATGTGCCTCTATCCCCCAGGGTAAGAATATGAATCAGTTTTTTTAATGTCCATAACTTTGCCAGGTGCTTTTTAAGCACTGACCCTTTTGGTAATCAGCAGTAGAAAAGCAGACCCATCATATTCAGCGGTTTACCATGTGGGTGTTGTCAAACACCCGGAGTGGAACTACATGACATGGCAGCTAGCCACTCATATATTCCCTAAATTGTACAGATCTGAAGTTCAGATTTTGAGCATTACTCTGCTAAAGTGTAAGATGAGTGCAATTGTGCAGTAGTTTGAACTTTCTTTAGCATTGCTTTTCTTTGGGATTGGAATGAAAACTGACCTTTTCCAGTCCTGTGGCCCCTGCTGAGTTTTCCAAATTTGCTGGCATATCAATTGCAACACCTTAACAGCATCATCTGTTAGGATTTGGAATAGCTCAGCTGGAATTCCATCACCTCCACTAGCTTTGTTCGTAGTGATGCTTCCTAAGGACCACTTGACTTCGCATTCCAGGATGGCTGGCTCTAGGTGAATGATCACACCATCATGGCTATCTGGGTCAAGAAGATCTTTTTTGTATAGTTCCTCTGTGTATTCTTGCCACCTTTTCCTAATATCTTCTGCTTCTGTTAGGTCCATACAATTTCTGTCCTTTATTGAGCCCAGCTTTGCATGAAATGTTCCCTTGCTATGTCTGATTTTCTTGAAGAGATCTCTAGTCTTTCCCATTCAATTATTTCCCTCTATTTCTTTGCATTGAGCACCAAGGAAGGCTTTATCTCTCCTTGCTGTTCTTTGGAATTCTGCATTCAAATGGGTATATCTTTCCTTTTCTTCTTTGCCTTTAGCTTCTCTTCTTTTCTCAGCTATTTGTAAGGCCTCCTCAGACAACCATTTTGCCTTTTTGCATTTCTTTTTCTTGAGGACGGTCTTGATCATTGCCCTTGTACAATGTCATGAACTTCATAGCTCTTCAGGCACTCTGTCTATCAGATCTAATCCCTTCAATCTATTTGTCACTTTCACTGTATAATCGTAAGGGATTTGACTTAGGTCATACCTGAATGGTCTAGTGGTTTTCCCTACTTTCTTCAATTTCAGTCTGAATTAATTACACTCATCTCAAATGCTAGCAAAGTAATTCTCAAAATTCTCCAAGACAGGCTTCAACAGTATGTGAACAGTGAACTTCCAGATGTCCAAGCTGGATTTAGAAAAGGTAGAGGAACCAGATATCAAATTGCCAACATCTCTTGGATCATTGAAAAAGCAAGAGAGTTCCAGAAAAACATCTATTTTTGCTTTATTGACTACACCAAAGCCTTTGACCATGTGGATCCCAACAAACTGTCAAAAATTCTTCAAGAGATGGGAATACCAGTCCACCTTAATTGCCTCCTGAGAAATCTGCATGCAGTCAAGAAGCAACAGTTAGAACAGGACATGGAATAACAGCTGCTGCTGCTGCTGCTGCTAAGTCACTTCAGTCCTGTCCTACTCTGTGCAACCCCATAGAAGGTAGCCCACCAGGCTCCTCTGTCCCTGAACTCTCCAGGCAAGAATACTGGAGTGTGCTATTTCCTTCTCCAACGCATGAAAGTGAAAAGTGAAAGTGAAGTCGCTCAGTCGTGTCCAACTCTTCAAGACCCCATGGAGTGTAGCCTACCAGGCTCCTCTGTCCATGGCATTTTCCTGGCAAGAGTACTGGAATGAGTTCCCATTTCCTTCTCCGATGGAACAACAGATTGGTTCCACATAGGGAAAGGAGTACTGTCAAGGCTGTATATTGTTACCCTCCTTATTTAACTTATATGTAGAGTACATCATGAGAAATGCTGAGCTGTATGAAGCACGAGCTGGAATCAAGATTGTTGGGAGAAATATCAATAAACTCATATGTAGATGACACCACCCTTATGGCAGAAAGCGAGGAACTAAACAGCCTCTTGATGAAAGTGAAAGAAGAGAGTGAAAAAACTGGCTTAAAACTCAACGTTCAGAAAACAAAGATCATGACATTCAGTCCCATCACTTCATGGCAAATAGATGGGAAAACAATGGAAACAGTGACAGACATCATTTTGTGGGGGCTCCAAAATCACTGCAGATGGTGACTGCAGCCATGAAATTAAAAGACTCTTGCTCCTTGGAAGAAAAGCTATGACAATCCTAGATAGCATATTAAAAAGCAGAGACATTACTTTACCAACAAAGTTCTGTCTAGTCAAAGCTATGGTTTCTCAAGTAGTCATATATGGATGTGAGAGTTGGTCTGTAAAGAAAGCTGAACAGCAAAGAATTGATGTTTTTGAACTGTGGTGCTGAAGAAGTCTCCTGAGAGGCTCCTGGACTGTGAGGAGATCCAACCAATCAATCCTAAGGGAAATTGGTCCTGAATATTCATTGGAAGGACTAATGCGAAGAACTGACTCATTGGAAAAGACCCCGATGCTAGAAAAGATTGAAAGCGGGAGAAGAAGGGGATGACAGAGGATGAGATGGTTGGATGGCATCACCGACTTGATGGGCATGAGTTTGAGTAACCTCAAGGAGTTGGTGATGGACAGGGAAGCCTGGCGTGCTGCAGTCCATGAGGTTGCAAAGAGTCAGATATGACTGAGTGAGTGAATTAAACTGAACTCAACTGAAACTTCAGATCTCCAAAAACTAGTTCTTGTTTAACACTTTTCATTATCTGTGGATATTCTTTCATTGAGCAACATGTCGATATATATTCTCATCTTTTATCAAAAGTTGAAAAAAGCTAAATTCTATAAAGAATGTTGCATGCACTCTTTTAAGAGCATGTTTTTTGATGTTCCTTATCTAAGCACTAATTTAGAACATTTCTCTTAGAGCATGAAATTCTCTTTTCAAATGAATTAAAGAAATAATTTTCCTTTCATTACAGAAATTGCATAAGTCATTTTACCTCCTTTTTGCCTTGCCTACAAGGAGACTCAGATTAAAGCATTGCTTAAATAAAGTAACTATAATGTCTACTGGAAGATTTGCCTTAACTGGCCTTTTTTTGCCATTAAAAATAATGCATTACTTTTTAAAATTAAATTAACATTTATGAATAGAATACCAAACTAAATTTAATCTAATATACTAACAAAAGCATAACAAACTTTAGTAAATAAGGATTCTTCAATTTATGGTATAGCTAAATGAGAAATAAGTCCATTAAACACTTGGTTTAGCAAACATCAGCCACTGCTACCTGACTGCATAAATCCATGGTGTTTCACATTTAAGAGGAAACTCAGTTGAGGGGCCTCCTTGTTCTTTCCATTAGAAATACCCTTAAGAGTGACAACCCCAGAGAATAAAAGTGCTATTGTAGCAAGTTGGAGCTGAGGTCAAAATTTACTCCCCTTACCTTAGGGCAAGTGGAAGGGATGTGTTACTTCACCAGGCCTACATGGAAGACAGTATGATCAAAACAACCCAGCTAAGATTTCTCTTGCGCAATATGGTGAGCATGGTCATGTCCTAACTCTGAAATTCAGGAAGTACATCTGTCATGTACCCATATTGAGAGTTGACAGAGATGCTTACATTTAAGTGATAAGTGCTAAGTTCTACTTCAGAGCCACTTAAACTTTGAATTTATTTTTTGAGAAAGGAAAAAATATGGAAATTACAGAACCTACCACATAGGACCCATTGTATCAATATTAAAGGAAACGTTGATGTTGATAGGATTCAGGAGATGCTACCCCCAAATATGACAACTTGTCCTTTCAATATTTTAAGCTAAAGGAGTGTGAGTAAATGTATGACTAAATGGCAGAAGGAGGAAGGATGCTCTGACTTCCTCCCCTCACCTCAACCTTCTTCCCAGAAACAGGTTATAAAACTTCCATGGAAGAGGTGCCCTTCTTCTACTTGGAAAGAAGGAGCATCCTTATCTCTGAAGAGAAAGGGATGCCAAGGAGAAACCTAGTGAACAGGCCTTGCTAAGTCTCTCTCAGTTTGTTGCAATTACCTCATACTTCTTAACCTATCATATTCCTCCACGACTTTCCCTCTTCATTGAACCAGGCATAAAAATACTCAAGTCTATTTCTAAGGTCTTCATTTCCTTATGTAGGCTCCCATGTCATGTAAAACTTATATTAAATAAATGTGAATGCTTTTATCCTATAATCTTTGTCCATTTAATTTTCAGAACCTGTCAGAACCAAAAAGGACTGAGGAAAAAACATTTTCCTCCCCTACAGTTTTATTGTCAGGGACCAGACAGACAGAATAGAAAACCATGGAGTTCCAATTTTATTTCTTTTTTTCTTTGGCAAAGAGGAAAGCATTTAGATGGGAAAAGATGAAAAAGACTACAGAAAGAGGCCTCTGAAGACTAACACAGAGAGTCATTAGGAAGACAGCACTTGGCTGTCTAAATTCAATGTTTCTGCACTCAAGTGAATTTCATCCCAGTGTACTGAGAAATTTTTCAAACAAGATGTTCAAGCCCCTCTAAGATACCAAAAGCTATAAAAAAAATGTCAATTTGCTATCCAGATTTGCTATCCAATTTGCTATAGAAGAAGGTATATTCTAATAATCCCAAGCAAAATTTTACAAATGCATTATTAACCCAATTAGAATTTAACATAAGCAGAAGGAAATGGCAACCCACTCCAGTATTCTTGCCTGGAGACTCCCATGGACAAAATAGCCTGACAGACTATAGTCCACAGGGTCGCAAGAGTCGGACATGACAGCAAACTCCAGAAATGTTCCCATGTAAAGAATAACATAATATAATATAAAATGTTGACCTTGAAGTCAGGTAAACCTAGAGTTAATCCTGACTCTGCTGTTTATTAGCTTTTTGACCTTGGATAGAATATTTGTCCTACCTGAACAAAAAATGGGACATAGTAAGCATTCAAATATGACATAAAGTTTTATATATATATATATATATATATATATATATCTTTTTTTATGTAGTTGTGGACCATATAATATTTCTCTGGTTTTAAGAGCTATCAGATGAATGCATCAGTGTTTGGGCACAAAGATTATTTTAAAGTGAAAAATATACATAAAAGACATAGAAAGAATTTTTTTCTGAACTTGCCTCCTTTGACTACAGCCAAGTCTCCAGAAAACACAGCTGCCATTAACCCCTTTCTATGGGAGTTTCCAGTGAATTCAGCTGCCTTGGAAAAAGACTTCCTACTCATTAGCATAAAAAAGCCCAATAAAACCCTGAATGATTTCCCACTGAAGTTCTAAACCTCTCTACCTTTTTTCTTGTGCTGGTATATAAACCTTTGGACTTCCCAGGTGGCATTAGTGTTAAAGAATGAGCCTGCCAATCCAGGAGACTTAAGAGACATGGGTTTGATCCTTGGATAAGGTAGCTCCCCTAGAGGAGGGCATGGCAACCTGCTCCAGTATTCTTACCTAGAGAATCCCTTGGACAGAGGAGCCTGGTGGGCTGCAGTCCATAGGGTTGCAGAGAGTTGGGCATGACTAAATCAACTTAGTACACATGCATATAAAACTTTACTTCTGGCCATTCATCAAGTTACTAATCATTCACTTATAGTCTCATGTGTATACGTGCATGTGAGAGTATTTTTTTCCTATTAAACTGTCTATTGCCAGTTAATTTGCAGGTTTCAATCTTTTAAACCTAAAGGTAATAAAGGAAAAATTTCCTTCTGATAGATAAAATCTGTAGACAAGTTATATCTAGATTTCAACAGGAAATTATGTGAAAAGTCTAGTAATACTCTTGAAAGAAGTAGAAATCTGGGTGAAATGGTCTATGTTATTATTGAATTCCTTACTTTTAAAATATACAGTGTCTCTTGACCATGCTTCACATACTGATCACCTGGTCAGTATTTTATAGTTTCAACACTGAGGTCACTTCTCAGTCCAGTTTGTATATCGGAGGTTAAGAACCACTGTCCTAAGGGAAATCTCTAGTTGGATACTTGTGTGCTTGTGCCTTGCCCTGACCTTGCCTTCCCCAAAGTTCTAGTTTGTTTATTTCATCTTGGATGAGAATCACAAAAGTCAATTAAATTTTCAGATGACAGGCTAAAACATGGGGTCAAATCTAACAAGATAAAAGAAAAACAAGAGCAAAGGTTAAGTTCTCAGCCTAGTCTAAAAATTGAAGTGAAAATCAGCATTGCACAAGTATAAAACACAGTAGTCTGATGGAAGAGCACTAGCCTCCTACTCTTTTCTGTTTCCATTTTGTTTTTAGGTATTAGTAATAAAGAATATTTGTGTTTATTGTGTGCCATGCACTGTGCTTTTAGGTGTGATTTCACCAATCCCAGTTCACTTAATCCCCACAAAAACTCAGAAATAGCTAATATACTGCTGTTTTCCAGCCAAAGAATCTCTCAGAGATATTAAATTCATGAAGTTCTGCCCATTCACTAGCATAAAAAAGCCTAATAACATCCTCAGTAGTTTCCCACTGAAGCCCTAAACCTCTCCCCCTTCTTTGCTGGGATAGTATATAAGTGTATACTTCTGGCTATTAAGTTACTCATCACTTGAGAAGGATAAACCAGCCTGGAGTGCAGGGGTTTAACATGAGATCCTATTAGATGAGCCACTGTCCCATACTATACAGCCACAGTGGATATGGACTGCATTGAATCTTCTAAAAAAAAAAAATACTGGGAATGTATACTCCAACTTAGAATCTAGAAACACTAAAGCATGTCTTCTCAATGAGGTGGGGAAGAAAGGACTTTGCCATATCAAGCCCAGGGGGCAAAATCAGTTGTTGAGCTGGAACAAATGTGCAGCATTAACATTTCATGGGGTGAGAAGTTAGGAAAACAATGTCTAAGAAGGTTCCTGGGGGGCTGAGGGCTGGTAATGAAAACGAGAATCACTGCCCTAGAACAAAAGCTTTAAGAGTCTCATTGTAGTTTGTTAGGTAGGGCACATCTAACAGAAAATTATGGTAAGTTTTCAGTGGAAAAGGTAAACACGGCAGACTGGAGGTAAATTTACCAGATAGTGCAGGAGGCTGAGAAAGTTAAAGATGCTGATCCCAAGAAACATTGAGTAATAGGAATATTGACATTTGTTCTCCCTTGGTTTCAGTAGTATCTGAGAAATATAAATTATCTTTAATATATTTACCTGATTTTTAAAAAGATATATATGGAAACTGAGGCCCCTAAAAGTGTATTTCCCTACCGAGTTTATAATTAACCTATCTAAAATCTTATTCCTTTTCTTGTCCTACTTCTATTCCCTTCAGAATTGAAAAGTACCAAAGAAAAGAGGGACTAAAACTAAGCAGACACTGCAGGGCCCTCCTGGGTACAAAAACTCCCCTTATACCCTGTTTCTTGTTTGTAGAAGGTTTTAATCTCCTAAGCCTTCTTTAGGTTCCAAAGAGCAGTCACTCATTAGGGAAGTGAGAATGAAGAAACAATGAAAAAACAGTCAAGAATTTGTGATAAAACAGAGTTCTTCCTCAAAGGATATACATAACACTCTGCCACAAATTTTTGAGCTATTCTGCAGGATCTAAGATCCTCACCCAGGCAGAGGATGGTGCCTACATGCTGAGCAGAAGTATGTAGATCCCAGATTGGTTGGAACCAGAAGTTTGATAATTAAGGTTCCTGAAACACCACCACCTCACCATCTAGCAATCAGAAGAAAGTCATGCCCTCTGCAACCCTCACCCCAAACGTTGCCTTTATAAATCCTTCCCTGAAAGCCACTGAGGCTTTTTGAGGATGAACCACCCATTCTCGTTGCTTGGCATCTATCTCTGTATCTGTATCTATGTCTGTCTGTCTATCTATCTCTGTCTAGTCACAATCTTCTACCTTGGTAAGGGTCTTACACGACTGAGCGACTGAACTGAACTGAACTGAAGGGTCTTAGATCTGCAGAATAGCTCACGAGTTTGCAGCAGAGTGTTAACGTATAATCCCTTGAAGAAGAATACATATATATGTGTGTGTGTGTATGTGTGTGTGTAAGTAATATTTTATATATACATATAAAATACATATACATATAAAATATTTCAGTATATGGACAGAAGAGCCTGGTGGGGTATAATCCATGGAGTCACAAAGAGCCAGATATAAGTGAGCAACTAACACAGTCACTTTTTCACTTTTCATTATATATTAATATTCATAACATTCAAAATGCTCTTATTTCTACTATATCATTTTTCATAGAAAACTATGAAGCAAATTCCTTAAATATGTATAATAGTCCCTTTGAAGGGAAGATAACCAAAGGTAAATCGATTTGCTCAAGGTCCCCCAGCCAGTTAATAACAGAACCTGACCTGGGATTTTCACGTGCTACTCACAGACACTGCTCCTCATTTACCACAGTGTCACAGCCTAACTCAGGATGCTGACAATTGTGAAATTCATAAAAATGACAGATCAAATAATGTAACAAATTAAATTAATTATTTAATTAAGATAGATTAAATAATGTAACAAAAATTAACAGAACAATCCTAAATAAATATACCTTCCAGCCACCCACTGAGAGCCTATGTGACTTATTGATCTTCGTGTTTCCCGGTGGCAGAAATAGGACAGCAAAATCAATAGCATGTGATAGTGTACTTGAAGTTAAAAATGTTCTATTCAGTGGAGGAACTTGACATATACAAAAAAAAATCTTACTGTGACTGTGGCATTTTGTAAATGGTCAAGAATCAGAGATAATGTAATCACATAAATAATATATCAGGCTGTTGTTTTGTTTAGTCACCAAGTCATGTCTGACTTTTCGAGACTCCATGAACTGTAGCCTGCCAGGCTCCTCTGTCCATGGGATTTCTCAGGCAAATACTGGAGTGGTCACCATTTTCTTCTCCAAAAACATCAGGCACTTGCCCTAATTGACAATTCTATAGAAAGGCTCTCAGTGAATGATGAGCACCCATGAAAAGAGAAATAGGCTTTCATGTGACCATGCTGCATGTTGCCTCTGTCCTTGATGAGAAACCTTTAAAATTCTTGCCCTGCTACCTCTCTTACCACAATCCCAGTTACTTTTACTTCATAGCACTGATCACCACTAATATTGTGTTTTCTATTGTCTATTTCTTCCATCTAGAACTTATAAGGGTGATTCTGCCACTAAAGGGACATTTGGCACTGTCTAGAGGCATTTTTAGAGAAGAAAATGGCACCCCACTCCAGTACTCTCGCCTGGAAAATCCCATGGACCAAGGAGCCTGGTGGGCTGCAGTCCATGGGGTCGCTAAGAGTCAGACACAACTGAGTGACTTCACTTTCACTTTTCACTTTCATGCATTGGAGAAGGAAATGGCAACCCACTCCAGTGTTCTTACTTGGAGAATCCCAAGAACAGGGGAGCCTGGTTGCCTGGCGTCTATGGGGTCACACAAAGTTGGACACGACTGAAGTGACTTAGCAGCAGCAGCAGTGGTGACATCTACTGGGAAGAGTCCATGGATGCTGCTAAATATCCAACATGACAGCCCCTCTAAACAAATAATTATCTAAATTGTCAAGAGTGCCAATAACGAGAAACCCTGCTCTAGAATGTAACCTTGAGACTATTTTGCTTAACAAATATTTACCGATGAATTAATAGAGAGATAAATGAGTGAATGGTGCCCGCATCTCAGAGGATAAAGAAGGTAGTAGACAAACACGCTGTGCAGATAGGGCAGGTAGGAACATCAGAACAATTTCCGGGGGAAAAATACAAAACTAAAATTTGAATATCATCAAAGCACAAATCCTAAAGATAGTAGAAAATTTCAACACTAACTTCTTAAGAATTTACATAGCTTTACTGTATTTTGTCTATAATGTTGTGATAAGTTTCTGATTCTTCCACATGACCATTTAATTCTAAGTTACAGAGGAGTGGAGTTGTCTGTTACTTTTTACTAGGGGAAAAAAAAAAAAGTCATACATCTAAATCTCTATCTTCTTAGACCTGATATTTCTGAGTAATCAATAATTCATTTGCTTCCAAAGCTCATTTAATTATTCTCATCCTAAATATCCTGTTGAAATTGGAAGTTTTTCCTGATTTTAATCAATTCTGAAGTAGATTGATTTTTGCTCAACCTCTTCCTTGATGCATCATCCACTTCACATCTACAGCCAAAGTAGACCTACAGCCTACAAAGGCATTTTGCTGACAGATGTGAAAATTAACATCAAAGCAATAAAAGTTAAAACTCTTATTAAAATATGACCCAAACGTAGAGATTAAATAAAGTCATGGTTTCTGCACATTTTACACCAGGGTACTATTTTTTTCTAGATGCTGATATTTCTGAGTTAATGCATGAAAGCTGATATATTGAACACAATAGGAACAAAGGACAACTGAGGGTGACTTCCTCCTCTATCCGTTAAATGCTGGTGCCTTTTCATTAAATCTGCTATTATTCTCTATCTCTATAATCTTTCCCTAAGAGACTCATGACCACTCACAATGAGTACAATCACCCCAGACTGCACATCTGAACTTCAGACCTGTACCACTCAGCTGAGGTCACTAGGCCCTAAAGCTACAGATACTAAAGCTACAGTCAGCATCTCCCCCAGCCTTTCTCCTTCCTTAATTTCCTCTGCCTTGGTAATCATGTGTGCATGTGTACTCAGTCATATCTGACTTGTGATGCCACAGACTGTAGCCTGCTAGGCCCCGCTGCACATGGGATTTTCCAGGCAAGAATATGGGCCAACATTAGGTAAGAGAAGAGACTCTTAACAATTGGATGACAAACAGAACAAAAGCAGAAATGGAAGTGGAAAATAGGGGAAGGAGAGTTCGATGAGGCCAAACGGATCAGAGTCTAGTAGACCTCAGTAAGGGAGGTAACTGAAAAATTTTCAGCAAGGACATGAAAGTCCACATTTGGTTGACTTTTTTAAAAGAGTAATTTAAGAGAGATGGCTGCATTTAGACATGTTACTTTCCAAAGTAGAAAGATAAACAAATGTTATATTCTAATCAGAATCCCATTATAAAGATAATGAAAACACAGAAGCAATCAGAATATGAATATTTTCAATTCTGGACTTGGCATAAAGTCCCTCGGGCATTATTTGACTTGAAGTTAAACCACAGAATAAATACATATGTGCAGGTGATCTGTTGATATAAAACCAGACCTCCCATTGTATCTTTATTACTGAAAAACAAGTATCTAGTCTATTGCAAAGCAAAATAAAAAATATATAATCATCTAATGCAATCTCAATAAAATGATAATTCCTCAAAATAGAGTGTAATTAATCATACCATTTCCTCTGCTTCAAAACAGACCGTGTAATTCTACCATTAATCAAACCTTTACATGTTTCTATTTGAGATCCAACAGGAGGTTAATTTGTTTCATCCATAGAATACAGAAAAAACATAATCCCAGAAGACTAGATCAACTAATTAGACCATGTAAAACATTAAGTTCTATGTAAAAGGAATAACCAAAATATAAAGCAGTGATATCACTCTAAGAAAACAAAATTGTGCGTGCCTATGTGTGTGTACAAACACCAAGAACTGAAAAATGTTTTATACAATAATTTGTGTAATCAAGGTATTTATTTTTTGTAATGTTCATGATAGACTACTTACTACTCATCTGAAGATGATGCGATGAGTGTTATTATGGTTCTCTAGGTTTTTAATGTTACTATTTGAGAGAACACATCTATAATTCAAAGGAAAATGTCATATTGTTTATGTTGTTGGTGTTCAGCTGCTAAGTCGTGTCTGACTCTCTTGCCAGGCTCCTCTGTCCTTCACTATATTCCGGAGTTTGCTCAAATTCATGTTGATTGAGTCATTAATGCTATACAACCATCTCATCCTCTGTCATTCCCTTCTTCCTCCTGCCCTCAATCTTTCTCAGCATCAAGGTCTTTTCCAATGAATCAGCTCTTTGTATCAGATGGCCAAAGTATTGGAGCTTTAGTATCAGCATCAATCTTTTCCATTGAGTTGTTGTTTCCATTGAGAGTTGATTTCCTTTAGGATCGACTGGTTTGATCTCCTTGCAGTCCAAGGGACTCTCAAGATCCTTCTCCAGTACCACATTTTGAAAGGATCAATTCTTTGGTGCTCAGCGTTCTTTATTGTCCAACTCTCACATCCCTACAGGACAACTGGAAGAACCACAGCTTTGACTTATACACACCAATGTCGGTAAAGTGATGTCTCTGCTTTTCAATACACTGTCTACATTTGTCATAGCTTTCCTTCCAAGAAGCAAGCATCTTCAATTTCATGGCTGCAGTCACCATTCACAGGGTACTGTTTATAGCACTCTTGGCTTTGGCAGGCCAAAATTATAATTCTATGAAAGATAGTTTAAAACTTTTCAAATTATAACTGTTTAACACACATACAAATTCTGTCTTGTTTGGTAGAAGATCCTTTTGACTTTGCTTTCCTTCCTTGTTGAAAAAAGAACTTGGCTTTTATTTACATATTCTTGGTCTATAAATGTATGTTCTTTGGATTCTCTTTTAAATTGGTTTTAATATCTGCCTGGTTCCCTTGCAAGTTAAATAAAATGTTTAACAGGTGTTGGATTTTACATCAATGTGAGGATCATGATTTTTACCTTTAAATTTGAACATAATTATCTATTCTGTGGTTTATATAAAAGGTGAGTTTAGGTTCTTTTCTACCAAACTCCCTAAAAGAAACCTCGTCATATGTCTATTCAGATTTCCATTCTAAATTCTAAATTTGCACTGTACTTAAATTTTGCATTTACAACAGGCTTTGAAATTGTCATGAGTCATATAATTGTATCTACCTTGTTTTCCTAAGTATAGTGAACTTGGCAGAGATTTTGTATATATTTTATTCTTATTCCATCCTTAAGTTCTTAGAGGTAACACAAAGATGTTTTCCTGGTAGTCACCTCCAATGTCGCGCTGTTTCAGTTGCTAAACCGTGTGTCTCTTTCGAAACCCCATAGACTATAGCCTGCCTGCTTCTCTATCCATGGAATTTCCCAGGCAAGAATACGGGAGTAGGTTGTCATTTCCTTCTCCAGGGGATCTTCCTGACCCAGAGGTTGAACCTGTGTCTCCTGCATTGGCAGGAGGATTCTTTACTGCTGAGCCGTAAGGGAAGACCACCAGACCTTTTCATACATAGATTCTGATCCTAACCTGGTTACCAAAATAAGTGTTTTGCTCCCTTTACTTGTCTCTCATCTCTGCCCTCCATATATATGGAGTCCTCTCCAGAAAAGCTATTCAGTAATGCAGGGCAGGGATGATAAACAAAGGAAACAAAACACTTATTTTGGTAACCAGGTTAGGGTGGGAGTTATCTATTAATAAAACAGTCACAATTCACTTTTAGTTTAAATTCATTTCTTCCTTGAGATATGTCATGCTCTCTTCACTGCTGGGATAATTTCTAAGACTTGTTAGCTACACAGACTGAAACTGCATAGAAACACTTGACGAATTGGCTTGTAAAGAAAGTTGAAAAATGATGAATAGTAATCAATCATCTGCTTTGCATTTCAAAGAAGTGATAAGATATGACAGCACTTTGAAGAGGAACATTCAAGTAAATTGCAGTATGTGAGGAGCATAGTTTACTAACACTTCAGACTCCGCTTTGGGCACCCTCCCTTTCCCTCAGTCTCCTTAATATTAACTTTCCGTCTGTCTATTCTCTCAAGTGCTGATAGATTCTCAGTTTCACTCCTTTTCACATGATTCTGTCCCTGCAGTGAATGATTGGTTTTTCTCTTCATCTTCCTGTCTTCTTTCTCTTTCTCTCACAGTTTCATTTTCACTTGTTTCTTTTCTTGCTTTCAACTCAAAATAAGAATGGAGGGGAAAAAAAGAATGGGGCAAAAGCAGTTGGAACACAAATGCACATATCAAGGTATTAATAACAATTATTATATAATAACTTGTTTGTTGGGTGGTAAAAAGTATTTTTCAGAACTTTTTTTTTTAATGTTAGTAGTCACTGTGGGAAAAGAGAATGCAACATAAACGTCTGGTGAGAAGGTAAAAGAACTCCCATCAAGACCAACTGACTTTCACTTTGTTGTACAGCAGAAAATAACACAACATTGTACAGCAACTACACTTCAATTTAAAAATAATAACATTAAAATAAAATAATTTTTTAAAAAGATCAACTGAGCTTAAACTTATGAGACCACCTCTGGCTGCCTGACAAGATAGAACTGAAGTAAGTTTTATATTATGCTTGCTTCTCTGGTAACGAAGCTGCCTTCAATGAGGGAGACAGGGTTTTGATCCTTGGATCTTCAAGATACTCTGGAGAAGGGAATGGCAACCCACTGCAGTATTCTTGCCCAAGAGAATTCCCTGGACAGAAGAGCATGGTGGGCTATAGTCCATGGGGCATGGGGTCACAAAGAGTCAGACGTGACTGAGCAACTAACACACTTTTTATATTATTTTGTATGTACACACACACACACACACATAAATATAGCCTCAATCTCATTGTTACATACTTGCTAAATATGTTTTAACATATTGAGTTTTACTTCCACATGACTCTGTCGATTTCTTCTCTCTTTGGAGAGACTTCTTCACTGTCTCACAATTACACATGATATAGTATGTCACCATATTGCAATCCTACAGAAGCAAATAAGTAGTTGTTTCTAACAAAATTAAAAAAAAAACTAATAAAAGACTGCCTAGTTAATATTTAGCTACTATTAGTTCAGTTCAGTTCAGTCATTCAGTCATGCCTAACTCTATGACCCCATGGATAGCAGCACACCAGGCGTCCCTGTCCATCACCAACGCCCAGACCTTGCTCAAACTTATGTTCATAAAGTTGGTGATGCCATCCAACCACCTCATCCTCTGTCATCCCTTTCTCCTTCCACCTTCAATCTTTCCCAGCACCAGGGTATTTTCCAATGAGCCAGTTCTTCAGATCAAGCAGCCAAAGTACTGGTGTTTCAGCATCAGTCCTTTCAGTGGATATTCAGGACTGATTTCCCTTAGAATGGAGAGGTTGGATCTCCTTGCTATCCAAGCGACTCTGAAGAGTCTTCTCCAACACCACAGTTCAAAAGCATCAATTCTTCAGTGCTCAGCTTTCTTTACAGTCCAACTTTCACATCCATATGTGACTACTGGAAAAACCATAGCTTTGACAAGACAGACCTGTGTTGGTAAATTCATGTGTCTGTTTTTTAATATGCTGTCTAGGTTGGTCATAGCTTTTCTTCCAAAGAGCATGCATCTTTTAATTTCATGGCAGCAGATACCATCTGCAGTGATTTTGGAGCCCCCCAAAATAAAGTCATGGATGCATGGAGTGTGGATGCATGGACATACAGATGTGAGAGTTGGACTATAAAGAAAGCTAAGTGCAGAACTGATGCTTTTGAACTGTGGTGTTGGAGAAGACTCTTGAGAGTCCCTTGGACTGCAAGGAGATCCAACCAGTCCATACTAAAGGAGATAAGTCCTGGGTGTTCATTGGCAGGACTGATGTTGAAGCTGAAACTCCAATACTTTGGCCACTTGATGCAGAGAGCTGACTCATTTGAAAAGACCCTGATGCTGGGAAAGATTGAGGGCAGGAGGAAAAGGGGATGACAGAGGATGAGATGGTTGGATGGCATCACCAACACAATGGACATGGGTTTAGGTGGACTCCCGGAGTTGGTGATGGACAGGGAGGCCTGGTGTGCTGTGTTCATGGGGTTGCAAATACTGAGCGACTGAACTGAACTGAAAATAAAGTCTGTCACTGTTTTCATTGTTTCCCCCTCTATTTGCCATGAAGTGATGAGACCAGATGCCATGATGTTAGTTTTCTGAATATTGAGCTTTTCACTCTCCTGTTTCACTTTCATCAAGAGGCTCGTTAGTTTTTCTTTGCTTTCTGCCATAAAGGTGGTGTCATCTGCTTATTTGTGGTTATTCATATTTCTCCCAGCAATCTTGATTCCAGCTTGTGCTTCATCCAGCCCTGCATTTCTCATGATATGCTCTGCATATAAGTTAAATAAGTAGGGTGACATAATATAACTTTGATGTAATGCTTTCCCATTTTGGAACCAGTCTGTAGTTCCATGTCCAATTATAATTGTTGCTTCTTGATCTTCATACAGATTTCTCAGGAGGCAGGTTAGGTGGTCTGGTATTCCCATCTCTTGAAGAATTTTTCACAGTTTGTTGTGATCCACACAGTTAAAGGCTTTGGCATAGTCAATAAAACAGAAGCAGATGTTTTCTTTGGAACTCTCTTGCTTTTTTGATGATCCAACAGATGTTGGCAATTTGATCTCTGGTTCCTCTGCCTTCTCTAAATCCAGCTTGAACATGTGGAAGTTCTCGGTTCATGTACTGTCAAAGCCTGGCTTGGAGAATTTTGAGCATTACTTTGCTAGTGTGTGAGATGAGTGCAATTGTGCTTTAGTTTGAACATTCTTTGGCATTGCCTTTCTTTGGTTGGAATGAAAACTGACCTTTTCCAGACCTGTGGCCACTGCTGAGTTTTCCAAATTTGCTGGCATATCGAGTGTAACACCTTAACAGCATCATCTTTTAGGATATGAAATGGTTCTACTGGAATTCCATCACCTCCACTAGCTTTGTTTGAAGTGCTGCTTCCTAAGGACCACTTGACTTCGCATTCTAGTATGTCTGGCTCCAGGTGAGTTACCACAGCATCATGGTAATCTGGGTCATGAAGATATTTTTTGTATAGTTATTCTGTGTATTGTTGCCACCTCTTCTTAATATCTTCTGCTTCTGTTAGGCCCATACCATTTCTGTCCGTTATTGTACCCATATTTGCATGATATATTCCCTTGCTATCTCTAATTTTCTTGAAGAGATGTCTAGTCTTTCCCATTTTATTGTTTTCCTCTATTTCTTTGTATTGATCACTGAGGAAGGCCATTATTAGCAGAGCTTCTAACTGACATTTCACTTATTGAAATTTATGTATCTAAAAAAACCCTACAGCTATTTACAAATAACTTGTAAATAATCATGTATATATTAACTTCATAGTCAATTAATTTCAGTCTATATAGCTCATTATTTCTGGTAGTAGAATTATAATATAGATAATAGCCAGTCCTTTTCAAAGGTTTTTAAATTACCATTATTATTATCTTAAATGGAGAAGGCAATGGCACCCCACTCCAGTACTCTTGCCTGGAAAATCCCATGGATGGAGGAGACTGGTAGGCTACAGTCCATGGGGTCCCTGAGGGTCAGACACAACTATCTTAAAAGTAAAATATCTATACATTTGAAACTTCTGTTTCTGAACAAATGTTGTTACATAAAACTATTTTTACAACATGAAAAACAGATCATACTACCACGTCAAAATCATGCTTCAGTGATTGATCTTTTATGTATGAGAGATATCAGAATTGCTTCCTTTTTTCTCTTTTCACAATCCTATTTCAGTGATTGGATAAAATCAGTAGTTCAGAATTTGACAAGTATTTCTCTATTTTTCAATTCTTTGAAATGACAGACAACAAAGAGTGTCATAGTTAGTGAACAAAGACATTTATTAAGGTGAAATATTAATTTAAAAAAGTCTATAAAACAGGAAATCGATTCCTATATGTATATTACCCAGTCTACTTGGATTAAATAACAGCATAAGTTCTATAATTTTATAATTAGTACTCTCTATACAAGCTCAGTGGCACAATTAACCAAGGAATTTTAACTCTTTCAAAGCAATAAAGTTTAATATTGAAGAAAGGCTTTGTATAATTGTGTCGGAATATGTGTGTGTATATGTATGCCACATATGTATGTATAGACCGAGGCATAAATTAGTCGAAAAATTAGAAAAGTGGGAAGAATATACCTCTTTAATGAAATGCATAATCATGGATGCTGGTCCATGTTATTGATGCTAAATAGTTTCTACTTTAATGAGCCATTTAAAATGAAATGGTTGCTTGCAATTAGACATCTGCAATCCAAGGAAAGCAAGCCAACTCTGTAGTCTGGCTGCCAGAATTACAGTACATTCCTCAGCAGGACAATGAAGAAAAAGAATAATTGTAATTATAACATATACATCTTTAATGTTCTGTGGCTGAAAGAATGTGCAAAACAAGGCTCCTTAATATATTTAATTGCTGTTAATAAAGGGCTATCACCAAGAGTTGCTTTTAATGTATCCATATTCCATTAGCAGTATTACTACCCAATAGATATAAAGTATCTGTTTTTACATAGGAACTTGCTTAGAAAGAAAGGATAACGGACTCTTACATTTTATGGCTTCTTCTACTTGAGATCACAAAGGAATGACCAGATAGGTTAAGATACTATTGAAGACAAAACATCACTTAAAATATTTGGGTGAATATCAACAGTTATATTTACTATAGATAACGGAGTCAGTTAAAGTAACATATCTATCTTAATAGTATTAGCAATATTGAGTGCTTACTGGATGTGTTGTTAGCCCCATGTTATAAATGTGGTAACCCAGGCACAAACAGAATGAGTCCATAGAGCTACTATGCATTAATGGTCGTCAGAATCTAAACCCAGGTCTGACTTTAAAGTCCGTGATCTTGATCACTCTATTAACTTAGTTAATTTCATTTTCTTTTTAAAAACAATGCCTGGTGTCAGGGATGTGGATGAAGACCTTTGCTGTGCTGCTTCATTATGAAGACTTGAGTTAAGTTACTTTCCTATCTAAGCACTGGTTTCCTCAAGTGTCAAATGGAAATACAAATAATATTTATAATGTAAGGTTATTTATACAATTCAATGAAATAAGGTTTATGCTATGTCTAGCACATATGTATTCAATGATTTGAAAGTTAACCCATGACAGTTCTCTGACTCATATCATTTAACTCATAATTTAACTCATACCTGCCATACTTGTGCTAAGTAAAATAATTTCAAATATCTTTGAATTTCAGGTTAAATATTTTTATAATCTCAATTAAATAATTCACGAAATTATTTTTAAACCTAATTCAGCTGCATTCGATAAAGTATCATTTAGCAATTTATTCGCAACTGTCTACACATGGGATCTTTTATCATTTTTGCTTTAGATATTAGTTTGTATACAATTCTTACCATTAAAACAACACACACACACACACACACACACACACACACACACACACACACTTCACATGTACATAGATAACTCTCGATTATTTATAGCCCGTAACTTGGCTTTATATTTCTAAGCTATCCATTCTAGGGCTGGAGCCACAGGGCCTTTCTTCTCTATTACCTTCTCACTTCGCACTCTTACCTCTTCTCTAGTGATGCTTATTTTGAATTCTCTGTACAACTCAATGGTAAATGGACTGGGTTCTCACTATACGATAGTTACAAGGAATAGCTCTGAAACTGAGCTTTCAAACACCATTATTTTACTCAGAAAAATAGAAATCAGCCAGACAAATCATTAAAATATGAATGAAGTTGAAAGTGACATGTCTGTTGTGTACTGGTCAGGCTAGTGAAGCCAGGGGAGGAGTGGGAAGCTGGACCAGAAGCTAAGGAGGGCCAGGCCAAGCCATTCACATGGAATCATGGCAGACTCACTTTCTTGATAAGATTTTTACGTACTCCAAGAATTTAACATGCTGTACTGGGCTTTATTCTTTAAAGTGCATTCCCATATCAAATACTCTGTATGATTTTTTACTACCTTTGCATTTTTCGATTCCTTGGTGGCTCAAACAGTAAAGAATCTCTCTGCAATGCAGGAGACCAGGGTTCGACCCCTTAGGAAGATCCCTTGAAGAAAGGAATGGAAACCCATTCCAGTAATCTTGCCTGGAGAATTCCATGGACAGAGGAGACTTGTGGGTTCCATGAGGTCACAAAGAGTCGGACACGACTGAATGACTAACACACAGTGCATTATTCAGGGTTGTATTAATAGTATTACTTGAAAGATGAAATAATATCTATTTTTCTGTGTTTTTCCCCTAAAGAGCTACCTGTTCCTATGTGTAAATTTAAAAAGCATGTAAATCAGAATCAGTTGTCTCATTGTGTTAAATAAGGCATATTTGGGAGAAGTGATGTAGTCTTATTATATAGCTTAATGCTTGGTATGTCATAGATATTTAAGTAATTGTATATAGCTGAATGAATTCATAAAAATAATATTTACATTTTACCATATATAAGATCATATTTAATATGAGAAATACAAAATGTCAGATACTAAAAACAAAGATAAAAACAGTTTAAATAAAATATTTTTAAAAATTAATAATTGTGATTGTTTCAAGCAAGTAGCAGCTTTCTGGCTAAGTAAGTTGGCAGGCAGGCCAGTAAATATAATAGGTTCAAAATATAAAATTATTTTGACTCCTTTTCTAACTTGGTTCCAATGCTGTGGAAATGTTATAAAAATAAAATTATTAACCATATAGGTTTTCATGTCAAAAAACAAACTGTTTAGTATCATCTATATCTTTTCATTTTTAAAAATATGTAATGGGCAAACAATTTGACCAAAGAGAAGACAGTTGTGCACATAAAATGCTAAATATACATAGCACTCAAATAATTTTATAGGCTCTCTATGTTGCATACAATCATTATTTGAAATATTTGACTATGTATTACTTTGGTTATATGTTCCAATTTCCACCAATGTAAATTCTTATATCCATTTGTAGGTACTCCAGTCATCAATGTATCTGTCACAGGTTTGGTTCCTATCAAAGCCTCTGCTGCTGCTGCTAAGTCGCTTCAGATGTGTCCGTCTCTGTGCGACCCCAAAGATGGCAGCCCACCAGGCTCCCCCGTCCCTGGGATTCTCCAGGCAAGAACACTGGAGTAGGTTGCCATTTCCTTCTCCAATGCATGAAAGTGAAAAGTGAAAGTGAAGTTGCTCAGCTGTGTCCGACTCTTCGTGATCCCATGGACTGCAGCCTACCAGGCTCCTCCTTCCATGGGATTTTCTAGGCAAGAGTACTGGGTTGCCATTACCTTCTCCTCCTTCAAAGCAGGTGATTATAAATGTTTATGCTTCTTCCTGTCACACTTGACTCCTGCTTGTATGCTTATCTGAGCCATAAATTTTTTATCAAAACAGACCTATAACCAATTCATATGTATATTATGCATTCCAGTATTCTTTAAGCATTTAAAACATGTAGCAGTAAGATTATTGATTCACTTTAGTACCTTTCATTAGCTTCTAGAAAAATCACTGCTATAACCTTCTGAATCAACAGACACTATCTTTGCACTAGCAAATCTTGATTTTCTATTAAATGTAGAGGCTAACCAAGCATAGCCACTTTTAATGAGGATTAGATCTTTTTTCTGGACACTGTTTGCATAAGAGGTTATCCAAAACACAAGGATTATTATCCTTCAAATCCTCCTATGAAGAGAAAATTACAATAATTATCTAAGGCATATCTAGTGTTGTTTTAAAAATCCTGAAAAACTAATGGCTGCATTTAAAACTGACAAGTTGACTTTAAGATTTACCTTTGCTAATCAAACTCACAAAATAAGCATTGCTACAAATAAGCCTCAGTGAGAACTCATTATGTAATCACTATGTAATTGACATGCAAACCAAAAGCAAATATTATTTATCTTAAGAATGCATGGAATAAATTTTGTGTGGGGGGTTCGATAATCAGGTGAGTGCAATATATCCTGTTAAAAAATATATAAATCAAAACACTTTTTGTACTGTCAGTGACAAGTGCAAAGTGACACTCTCTTGAATTGTGATCAGAGACCTGGGGGCACCTTATAAATATTGAAGATGAAAGTAATGATATAACTAAGGTAAACCCACATTAAAGCCAAAGTTAATCATTGAGTCATTATGATTTTACTACCTGAACAGCAACTTAAAAAGATTATGTATCTTTTCTCAGATGATTTACTCATGGACATAAAAAAAGTCTTCTGTATAGAAATAAGTAAAAATTAATCAAAATGTCTATTGTCTCATAGATGTATAAGGCAAATACAGATAAACAATCATTTCCTACTTCAATTTCCTGAGAAATTTCTTCTAAGTCAATGTCAGTTCAAATTTGGTGGAGGTGGTTTAGATAAAATAGTTTAGAAATAGTGTTGACTCTAGATTTAACATTTTATGGAATTCCCATGGTACTAAAACCAGATAACCTTCAAAATATGGGCCAATCACTATTCAAAAAATCTTCCTATCAGTGTTTCTTTGGGGAAACCCCACTCCGGGAAAAGTTCAGACCAGAGGAAAGAAATAACTGCTGAAGTTCACTTCAAAGGACCACATATTTTGGATATAAGAGCAGCAACTTAATATATGAACGATTATTAACTGTGAAAAGCCTTAAGCCTGGATCATTGTTTCAAAGTAGCCATTAAACTTACAGAAAGGTTAAAATAACTTTTATAGAATTTAATGCTAGAAGAGATGGGAGCATAACAGATATACTAATATACAGAGAATAAGAAGATAAAGATAAGATTGAACAGGCATGCTCAGTTCACAGGGATTCCTTAGTGAGATTATCTATAGGATAAGAAAATGTCAGAGTGGAGAGAAAGGGATGACTGCTTATCATTTCAGTCACCAAATCTGCCACTTCTCTGAGCTCTCATGTTAATCGGTCACATTACTTATTCTCTCACTTTATTAGATACAGACTTAACTATCTGAAGTGTTTATTCTCTCTCCAACTAGGCAACATTTTCCAAATATAGGAGTTATGTCTTGATCATAGATGTGATGTCAGGTGTTCAGAGGTAACATAATCTGCCTGCAATGCAGGAGATGCAGGAGACGTGGATTTGATCCTGGGTTGGGAAGATTCCCTGGAGGAGGGAATGGCAACCCCCTCTAGTATTCTTGCCTGGAAAATCCCATGGACAGAAGAGCCTGAAGGGCTATAGTCCACGGGGCTGCAAAGAGTCAGACATGACTTAGTTACTGAGCACAACCATTATAACTGCTATAGCTCACCCATCCAAATCAACCCAGGCATTTTACGCATCCAATAAATTTCATTATGCCTGGTAGATAAAGATTATACATATGACAAGGGTGATCGCATAATTTATCACCCAAACTGAGGTTTTGAGAATGGTAGAGAACATTATTCCTGGTTAATAATAACAAGGAATTCCAGGACACAACAGAATATATGACCACCTGACCTAAGATAAAGGTGACCACTCTGTAACTTATTGAGGGTTACTACAAAGTAAAGACAGTCTAAATAGGACAACAGCTACTGACCTATATGAAGGGTACACATGCACTCAATTTTTTTCTTCATAAAGGACCATGCTGTCCTCAACTTCAGTGGGAATGTAATTGACCAGTAGTATGACATTTTCTCTACTGAATGACATCTTTAAACTGATTAAACATGACATCGATTCTTCCACTCCTAGAACATATTAAGCACTAAATGATTCTAGAATTGCTTTTAAGCTGTTCCAATTTTCTCTAAGTTGACATTGGCTCAGACTTAGTATTTCTCAAGAGGATCAAAATATCGTAAATGAGTTTTTGCAACAGATATGGTAATGATCTTTATGATTGCTATAAGTGGCTTCCAAGTGTTTAAACCTGAAACAATCATTGGAATTAAAAATGCTAATTTAACAGAAAATAATAACATGCTCATTTCTATTCTAAAAAAGCAAAGACTAAATTGTGAGTTGTTTTAAGTCAGTAATTACCATGTCTTTAGAAAATTACAATTAAATGATACAGGTATTTGAAATGAAATTTAGAAAGTTTTTTAAAGATAATTTATAATATTAATTTTAAAGTGAATATTCACTGGTTCATTCGCTTTCTTTCTATTTTAACTAATTTGACTTTTTCTATTTTGTTTTTTTCATCTCATTTACCTATTGATAATATACAATATTGTGTTAGTTTCAGGTATTTAACTTTAGATTCTTTTCCTTTATAAGATATTGAATATAGTTCCCTTTGCTATGCAGTAAATCCTTGTTTATTTTATATATATTGGTATCTGTTAATCCCATACTTTTCATTTATCCATCTCCTTTCCCTTGACTTTCTACTTTAAATTTCACCATAACCATTTCTTCTCAAATCAGACCAACTTCCTAACAGTCAGAGTTTTGTCTTTACTATTTTAAGTCAAAGATTTACTTAAACTATGACACATTAACTCAGTTCCCACATGTTTACATCCAACTGGGTAAGGCAATAATTAAAAAAGAAAAAGAAAGAAAGAAAGGAATGATGCTGAGAAAGGAAAGAGAATAATGTCAATTTTATCAAAAGTATTTTAACATGTCAGTGGTTTTATAGGTACATTTAATAACTGTACAATGTGAAATAAGAAAAAGACAGTGAGAAGTGTTAGGCTTTTTACTAGCACATAGTAAAATTCTCTATGTATATTTTCTTCATAGATACTAAATTCACTAAGAAGGAAGAAATTTAACTTCTTCACTTAGCTCTCTTATATTGCTCAACAGTTACTGTCATATTTTAAATTTATATCTATTAGTTATTTATTATAAAAGTACTGTTGAGTTTTTCACATGTTTCACCGGATTTTATTTACTAATTATTCACTTAACTAGCTTAGCTTCCTGAGCTATAATAAGAAGGAATCACATGGATTGATCACTAGATTTTGTTCTGCTTTAGGATTATGATCTTATAATTATGGATATAACAGTATAGTAAAAAAATCTACAGCCTGGGAGTACAAATATCTTCTTGGAGGCAGGAAGTTGCTTCTGAGATAAATACATCTTCAAGCTTCTGGTAACTGGCTTACTCAAAAAACGTTGCTAGGCACTTTGCAATCTAGCCTTATTTTTGTGATTTCTAAAATAATTTTCTTAGATGCTACAGTGGAAAATTTTGTCATTTTGCTGATATGACTCATAGTTGAGTGTTAATATGTCTAGAACAGAATGGTAAACACTGTCTCTGTGTGTATATGAAAATTTTACTTTTGCAGTTTACATAGATTTAGTTCCTTTGAAACAATAGACTTAAAAAGAAAAAGATAAATGCTGAACATGAGTCATTTCTTTCTCAATCCTGGCTGTCTTATTATCCTTTGTACTTAAAGATGACACTGCTGACCTCACTCAAAATAGTGTCTTTGAGTTATTTTTTCTAAAAGTGACTAGGAATATAAACTACCTACCCACACTTTCCGTCTTACCTATAACAAGGCATGACTAAGCATATCTTTTTATAAGTTTTTGGTATAAGGATAAAGTTTCTAGATATGATCTCTTTCTTATGTGCAAGGTGTATGTACCCCTGAGTAAGAAGGTCTGGCCCCTTAAAAGAGCTAGTAGTAAAAATGAGTGCCTCCCAAAATTTTCTGTACTGATCACCTCTTAGATTGCTAGTTTTCACATATTGTTTATTCTCTACTGTCAGTTTTGGCCCCACACTTTCTTGGTATCTGACTCTGAGGTTACCATCCTACTTATTTCTTTGAATTAGGAAACTCCTTTCTCCCCAGATCTTGTTTCAAAGCATTTCATTCCTTTGGTCCTCAATTTGCCTAACAATAACCAATTCCAAAAGTGGCTTTTAGAGTAGGCATCCATTCCACCATACACATAGTCCAGGTGAGCTATCTGGTTGAAGAAGAGGAGAAATCTTTTAAACGAAACTAAAGATGAAGTTTGAAACACTGGCCTTGTGACTCATTAACATCATATGTAATTTCCGTAGGTATGAGTTGTTACCACATCTAGTCATTTTAACTATTCATATAAATAATATTATCAGTAATAAAAATGGGGAAAAGCATTAAACACAAACAGGTGATGTAGAGTCAAATGCATAGCTTGTACTTAGATCTGAAAGGAAAAAGAAATGGAAAAAAAAATAAGCAAAATTAGCATATTTCAAATGTAGCCCTCTGTAGGTGAAATAAAGTTGTTTGTGTGTGTTTTTTTTTAAATGGACAAGCTAATAGAAAGATCTACTAGATATAGGTTCTAGTCTAGTTCTGCCATAGATAAACAGTAAAAGCTTTAGATAGTCACTAACCTCCTTGTACGATAGATGTTTTCTATTTAAAACAGGAGTGCTACTAATTACTATATATCTTTCAGAAATATTCAACATGTAGATGTAAATAATAATACCAACAACTATAACATCATCACATTTATTTCTTACTACTAATACTTTTAATAAAGTAAAAACATTATTGACCCCTCCTCTTAATAAGTATACTAAAGCAGAAATGGATTCAAATCATATTTTTAGAGATTATCTAGGTTTAATTTTTATAAAAAAAATAAATCTGAAGAAAATAGTGAGTGAAAACATTGAGTTCCTTGAAAAGCATACAATATAATACTGGACTTTCTTTAAGGCTAGTAAAATAGATGAAAAATGAATGTTTGGCACTAGCCAATATATATGTTGCATATAAAAATGTCAGAATTCCCCAGCAAGTTACAAAAAGTTAAAGGCATGAAATTAAAATAATGGAAAGGCCAGTGCAAAAAGTTATCATTTATAAAAAGAGGATAAGTAAAACTGAAATGTGGGTAAAGGAAATGAGAAAATGCAACAAAAATAAAAGTTTGTTTCTGTGAGGCTGTTGTAAAACTTGCCTTAAAAAAAAGGAGACATTCATATGTTTGGACAACAAAAAGTGAACCAACAATGAACAAGCTAAATTGTCGAAAGTACCTATAGATTGAAAGAAACTTCCTGGTTTAAAAAATGCCATTATTAAAACTTCTCATTCTGAAAAATAAATAGGCACATTAGATATAATTGCCTTATCCAAATGGTTAATTCTGACTTTTCAATTTTGCTAGTAATTTAAGAAATTACAAGACTTCTTACTGATCAAGCTCTACTCAAGTCTTAGCATGAGTAGTATTTTTATTTTTTTATTTTATTTTTTTGAGTAGTATTTTTAAAGCAAAGAAACCTAGAAAGACAGTGCTAAGTTGTATCCAACTTTTGTAACACATGGACTGTAGTCTTCTAGGCTCCTCTGTCCATGAGATTCTCCAGACAAGAATACTGGAGTGGGTTGCCATTTTCTTCTCCATTTCTAACCCAGGAATTGAACCCAGGTCTCCAGCATTGCAGGCAGATTATTTACTGACTGAGCCCACATACAATTATAAATTCTTTTTCTTATGATAAGGACTTTTAAGATCTATTCTCTTAGCAACTTCCAAATATGCAATACGGTATTGCTAACTGCAGTCACCATGCTATATATTATATCGCCAGGGCTTATTCATTTTATAATTGGACGTTTGTATCTTCTGACCATCCTTCATCATCTAACCTATGCCTCCTGCTACCCCTACCTAGGTGTATAAACAATTTATTTTCTATATAAGAAATATAAATACCAAGATTCAGCCTTTAGAGACTTTGTAGTACAATCTGAAAATAATTCTTAATATGACCCCATTTTGCAGCAAAATAAGGATGAAAACATACTTTTGCATTTAATTATTTTTTTACTTGTGTGGAAATAGAGTTCAACACAAACATGTTCCCTCCCTCTTTTAAAGTTGTTTTACTGTAAGGCCATTTTAAGATTGATTTTTCCATATCTGAGTAAATATTAGATGGCTGCATTATTGTTATTTTCAAAAGTACATGAAAATAGATATACTATGAGGAAAGTGATATCAGTAAATAAATAAAAAGAGTCTAGAATGTTTAGCAGGACAAATATCAATACACTGGCCCAAGAAAAGTACTTTCAAGACCTAGGGCAGAAACACTAGGAATTATTAATAGATAATGCTACAATTGTACATTCTTAAGTCTAATGTAAAATTAGTTGGATAGAACATTTGGTTCAGTTCAGTCGCTCAGTCGTTCCTGACTCTTTGCAACCCCGTGAATTGCAGCACACCAGGCCTCCCTGTCCATCAACAACTCCTGGAGTTCATTCAAACTCACATCCATCAAGTCAGTGATGCCATCCAGACGTCTCATCCTCTGTCGTCCCCTTCTCCTCCTGCCCCCAGTCCCTCCCAGCATCACGGTCTTTTCCAATGAGTCAACTCTTCGCATGAGGTGGCCAAAGTATTGGAGTTTCAGCTTTAGCATCAGTCCTTCCAATGAACACCCAGGACTGATCTCCTTCAGAATGGACTGGTTGGATCTCTTTGCAGTTCAAGGGACTCTCAAAGTCTTCTCCAACACCTCAGCTCAAAAGTATCGATTCTTCGGCACTCAGCTTTCTTCACAGTCCAACTCTCACATCCATACATGACCGCTGGAAAAACCATAGCCTTGACTAGACAGACCTTTGTTGGCAAAGTAATGTCTCTGCTTTTGAATATGCTATCCAGGTTGGTCATAACTTTCCTTCCAAGGAGTAAGCGTCTTTTAATTTCATGGCTGCAATTACCATCTGCAGTGACTTTGGAGCCCCCAGAAATAAAGTCTGACACTGTTTCCACTGTTTCCCCATCTATTTCCCATGAAGTGATGGGACCAGATGCCATGATCTTAGTGAATAAGACACAGATTAACTGCTATGCTTAAACAAATGAGGAATTAAGATACTCAGGTATATTCCACCTGTACACTATATGAATATAGAACATATAGAAAATATGAGAAAAATAATTAATAGGAAAATGTTTTCAGTGGGAAAATTACACTAGCTATTTCATATACAAATGGCAGTTTGAGTTGACAAAACATCAGCTTTCTTGAGTTGGGTGCTGAGGTGTCAAGCTGGGCCTGTCTCATAATGATATTGAGAATGCATCCTATACAGTGTCTTTCCTGCTGCAGCTTCATGGAGTATGAAAGATTCAGGTGGCAAGGGTGGGGAGGGAAGGAGAACAAAGAAAACCATCCTGAGCGACAAGTATTCAGTAAAAACAAAAACTGAAATATCTTGCTTAAAACAAATCTTTGTATTAATTGCATTTGTATTAACTGCACTCGATCTTTCTTTCGTTTTTTCCTTTCCTTTCTTTCTGGACATGTATGAGCTCAAAAATATCCTAACAACTTGTGCTTCTTTGTGAAATGAAAATAAAGAGCAGTACTATAACCACAGTGGCTCTAGAAGGAGAGTCAATGGACTATTAAATGGGAAATCATCTGTTTTTCAGATTTTACTTCACCACCATTACATTCCTCCAGTGGGCTGTTATCTGGTAGAGGGAGCCTTAATCGCCTCCTGTGCTGGCAGAAAACCTCCATGCATTTAGCACAGCTATTCATATCGTAATGTGCAATCACCTCCACGCAAAAATTCCAACTAAAATATATGCTTTCCCAGCACAGCACTGCCATTAGTGCATCTAAATGCCCACTGAACTCCAAAGACTTAATGTAACTCTATTGAAGCCTCATTATTTAATCTGTGCTATTTGATGGTTCACAGTTACTTAGTTAATTTTTCCCCATTTTCTTTCTCCTATTGGGTGTTAGTCCCTTGGTGTAAGACATACACAGATATAAGTAAATGATATAAAGTCAAATATTACCACTAGGTCATGTGTATGTTTAGCTAGCAGTGAAAATAAATATATTTTGTTAACAACTCCTCTGCTCTAGCTGCCATATAGTTTATGGTGAGAAGACACGAAAGCAAAACAACAACTAGTGGGCCTGGAGAAAATGTGTTTAATACTTTCCCCAAACAGCTGCTATTTGATTCCAGAAATCTGCCATGCAACAAATTAAAAATGCTTGAGATAATATGCAGTCATGAAAAGAAAGGTCTTACAGTATATTGCACAGTTCAGAATGCACATTTACACAGCTTTTTAAGAATATATTCAAATGAAAATATTATATATACACATATGTATTTATACTGTTTTGGGAAAGTATAGAGAAATAATCATGGTGCTGAGGGAGAAAAGATGGAAATACTGAGGGAAATATGTGCTTTATAGATTATTATTTATATTTTACATGCTTAACCATTATAGATATGCTCATCAATTTGTATTTCCTTTAGAAGTATTGTCTTATTGGACAAATTATATAATTACATGAAGACTTTAATCACAGCATGAAAATAGCTTGTCAGGGTTGAAATTCCTTTCTTGGTGGAGGATTGCAAATCAGACTTGGCATCAAATCTTCGCTTCTAAACACTATAAGAGGACAAGCTCAAATTACCTCTCTGGGCCTCAGTAACTTCATTTAACATGGTGAACTGGATCATCTCAAAGTCCCCTCCTGTTACACAACAGTAGAATTCTCCAGTGGCAGTATGATCTATGAAGGACTTTTCTCAATACACTGGGAGAGGCACAGCCCAGAGAAGGGAAGGATGGCCATGGTTGGAAAATGAAACACAATCTTTTCTCCTTCTTCACAAAAATTTTTAGCTTGGAGATAATTTGTAATATTTCTGTGTTTTCAACTGTTCTCAGAATATCAGTATTCAGGAATAGTAAAAAGACTACTTAACATCTAATTTAATACTTGTATGTCTGACCTTTTCTCTGATTTGTGATATTTTCACTATTATCTATAGAAATGCTTATAATAAAATTGTTCTTCTAATTTCTATGGTAAACATGAATCTGACAATTGTTTTCCAGCTGTTTTACAGTGCATTCTCCCTTCCCGTATGTATCATAATATCTTAGAAAATTACAAACAAGATTTCTCTTTATTTTTCTTAAAGATCACACAGAATAAGATAAGTGAATTTGCCAATAGAAGAGTTGAACCTTGCTGGAATATTCAGTTAATATCAGTTTGCAGTTGTTTTTATTTTGTCCTAATGAATGAAACATAAAGTAAACACTATAAATCCAAAAAAGAATTGAGTGGTCCATACAAGACAACAATACCTCATAAAACAATATAGGCAAGAGGATAAATAAGCCATGAGCAATGGCACTCCACTCCAGTACTCTTGCCTGGAAAATCCCATGGATGGAGGAGCCTGGAAGGCTGCAGTCCATGGGGTCGCTGAGGGTCAGACATGACTAAGTGACTTCACTTTCAGTTTTCACTTTTCACTTTCCTGCATTGGAGAAGGAAATGGCAACCCACTCCAGTGTTCTTGCCTGGAGAATCCCAGGGACAGGGGAGCCTGGTGAGCTGCAGCCTGTGGGGTCACACAGTCGGACATGACTGAAGTGACTCAGCAGCAATGCGTTATTAAGAAGAATGGATAATATAATTTTATATAACATTATATAAGTTATAGAAACCAGATATTTATGAACCTTTATAGCACAGTTTAACAAAGACTAAAGACTTTCCCCAAATATACACAGTATTTTGCTAAATCCATATGTCAGTTTTTAAGGATTATTATGGATTTAAAATATGATTATGAATATCAATTGATTTATTTTCAATGATAAATTTAAATTAGTATTATTTATTCATATATTTCATATCCTAAAGGAAATCAACCCTGAATATTTACTAGAAGGACTGAGGCAGAAGCTGAGGTCAAAGCTGGCACTTTGACCACCTGATGAGAAGAGCCAACTCATTGGAAAAGACCCTGAAGCTGGGAAAGACTGAAGGCAAACGAGAAGGGAAGGGGTTGGCAGAGGATGAGATGGTTAGTTAGCATCGCTAACTCAATGGACGTGAATTTGAAAAAACTCTGGGAAGCCTGGCATGCTATAGTCCATGGGGTCACAAAGAGTCTAACATGACTTAGTGACTGAACAACAACAAATTCACATATTTAAATATTCAATGCACATGTACCAAATTCTTCTTTAGTATCAAATATGGAAGATAACAACATTCAGGCAAATGTTTCAGTACCATTATGGAAGGAGTTACATAACACACACACACACACACACACACACACACACACACGCACATACTCCTCACTCCTAAACTCACTAAACATATATAAGAACAGAGTTTTATCCGATTGTGTTAAAAACAAAACAATAGGCCACTTATGCTAAGTCCCGCCATACCACATTGAGCCTAAATTACAGTTTTGACTCTTCCAGAAAACAAATCTTAAACCAGTGAATCAGGAACTGCCTGATCAGCACTAGTTAGGTAATCTGTTTAACAGGTTCCTGCCACTCCCTAAGAGAAAGTGAATGAAAAGTGAAAGTTAGTCACTTTTGTGTGGACCTATGGACAGAAGAGCCTGGAGGACAAGAGCCTGGGGGCAATTCTCCAGGCAAGAACACTGGAGTGGATTGCCAGTCCCTCCCTTCTCCAGGGCAATCTTCCCCACCCAGGGATCAAATCCAGGTCTCCTGCATTGCAGGCAGATTCTTTACCTTATGAGCCACCACGGAAGCCTTCTAAGGGAAAGCCGCAAACTGTCATTTTGCCTAGGATAACTTTCTTGTTCCTGCTCACTTTTGCCTACAGAAGTCTTTCATTTTATACAGCTCCTCACATCTCCTTTCTATCTGCTACATTGGATGCTGCCCAACTCAAACTGATTTCTGCTCAAATAAACTACTGAAAATGTTAACACACCTCAATTTCTCTTTTAACAATTTTTATTGTGATAAATTACCTTTCTTCTAAGGAAAATCCTTATAATACATTTAAAGAATCATTTTTTATTTCCTAAAAGCACATAGGTTTTGAATCTTTACAGTTTGTAATTTAAGCTTGAACATATCCATTTCCAATGAATAATATGTCAGTGTTAACACTCAGCAGTATGAGTGGAAACAGAACTTAGATATTATTAAAGTTTTATTTTACTTTAAAAAAATGTTACCGTTAGGAAAAGGATGAAAGATGAAAGGCAGTTTACTTTCCCATGAAGGTTTGTCAGCTATTATGCTTATATTTTCTCATCTCATCTTACCCTCTTGTCTTTTCTTCTCTGCTTTCATTGTGTGCTCCCACTCACAACTCCTTTTTCTATACCTCTTTCACACAGCTTGCTAAACCAGAAACACCCCTAGAACAATCCAAACACTTCCCATTCTTCTTTCAAAAATCCATTTCCTCAACAAAGCTACTTAATTAGATGGAAGTAAAGTGCTAATTTGCTAAGGGGAAAGATCATTTGCATATCAATTTACACACTTTTCTCCAAGTATTTATAATTAGAGAGCAATCAACAAGCTTTTGAAGGCTGATAGAAAGGGGGGAAAATGATTCCTGTGGAGATTTAGGAGGCAGTAAAATACAGAGAGGAAAGGGCACTGGAGAAGAAGCCAGATGTCCTCATGTTGAGCAATTAATTTAACCTTTTGGAATCTCAATTTTTCAGCTATAAAATGGGAATAATTGTGCCTACTTTAAATGTTTCATAGGCTATGAGTATTAACTTTAATATGCATGAGGGCCCCAGTACAAAACCATTGCCTCCCCATAGTTTGTCAGTAGAGTCCATAAGAAACCATTTTTTAACCTGCCTTCTCACATTGCTTTCTCTGCAAATAGGAATTCATGTATCTACCCTAGGGAAGGTTGGATATTTAAACAAGATCAAAATATTTTAAATATCAGGAACATAATAAGGAATCAATGAATAGGAATTTATGGTTACTATTTTGGTTCCATATGGTGACTCAGATGGTAAAGAATCTTCCTACAATGCAGGAGACCTAGGTTCAATCCCTGGGTCTGGGAAGATGCCCTGGAATCCATTCAGGTATTCTTGCCTGGAGAATCCCATGGACAGAGGAGCCTGGAGGGCCACAGTCTATGGGGTCACAAAGAATCAGACATGATTGAGCAACTAACACTTCATGGTATTTCAATGACTTTTTAAATCGTTTAGAATATCAGAACTTCTAGAACTTTCCTTGGCTATTGCCCTTTCCATTATTGTCTATCTTTCCTCCTTACTAGGTCCTGCCTCTGCTGAAGGGAAACAACTATTTGAATTCAGATGTATTCTTTGTCACTGCCCCCAATGATCTCCTTACCTTATTCCTTTCTCCTCTTCGCTATTAATTAATTATTATTTAAACATCATTCAGGTATGAAAAAGATTGTCTAAAAGAACATTAGAAATGATCTGGGCAAATAACTTTCAAACTGCATTCATAAAGTCTTAGCTCTGTTCATAGGAGCTCAGGAGTTGATATCAGAAAGAAAAAGCAGAAAGATAGCAAAATGCAGGCAGAGAAGAGGAGCAGGTGGAGAGGCTGGGATGGGGAGACAATGAGTTAGGAGGACTGGTTTCAAGAAGTCTTGCAAAATTTCCAACAAAGGCAATCAATTTTTATCTTGGATAACCCAATTTTGTTAAAACACACACACACACGCTAAATACAACTTACTTATTTTAGATCAAATATTATATTTTTAAGAAACATAAGAACAAGCATGACTTGTTTAAGAACACAAAGTTGGTTTATGAATAAAACTGAAATAGCAACCAAAGTATCAGCACTCCACATTCATTACTGAATTTCAACACTTTATTTTCAGACTTTTCCCAGCTTCCTTCCTTCACTTGCTACTGTGCTGGTTTGGCAGCTACATTAGAAATAATTTACCTTCATAAAGGAATTTTAAAAGCTTCTACATATCTTAAACATTTATGGACAGTTTTCAGATTATATTTTATTCTGGTAGAATTAAAGATGTTGATTTAATCTTAAATTTCTCCATGTAAAACAAAGTAAACTACTGGTAGTTTCCTGAATATGCTATACTGTTATGTATTTCCATGACTTCTGATAAGCCACTTTCTCTGGCTAAAACATTCCTGCTCAAGTGAAAGTAGACATTGTGTATGGTAAAAATTAAGCTTGAGAACAGATATAGCACCAAAGCAAAACAGCAGTTGTGTGCGACCATCCCTAAACTGAGCATCCAACTGAAAACCCCAATGGAGAAAAGAAACAGAAAGTTAATGTCAAATATTATTTTTGAAAGTATTCCTCTAAAATGAAATCTTAAAGCNGTCTTGCCTTTCCTCTTTTCAGCCAGGAATTCATCCTCCAAGTCTCAGCTCAGCCTCACATGTGCTTCCTTCAGACCAGACCAAAGTCTCTGGAAGGCCCCTCCTCATCTCCTTATCTTGTGCTGTGTGCTCTATTTCCATAAGCACTTAACACCATAAATGACAGTAATTAGATTATAGGACCATTTATTGGAGAGGGAAACGGCAACCCACTCCAGTGTTCTTGCCTAGAGAATACCAGGGACGGGGGAGCCTGGTGGGCTGCCGTCTATGGGGTCGCACAGAGTCCGACACGACTGAAGTGACTTAGCAGCAGCAGCAACTGGTATATATACATCTCCATTTGGTGTCTGCTCACAAAAAGAGTCTAGCAAAAGTCAGAGTTACAGTGATATTTCTGAAGTTAAACAGAAAATAACAGGAAACAACATTTTTATAAAACTTCCTAAACTCCGCCTCAAACGTTAAAACAAAGCCCATATTTATGATATTTTTGTCTGAAATTATATTATTCATTTCCTATAAGTAAAATCTTACAGGGAACCTTTCCTTTAAGACCCTGTAAGTGAATATAAACATTTAAATACAATAATATTAGGGTCAAGAGTGAAGCCATTCAACGTATGCTTTAATATTAGTTTTGAGTTACATGGCTCATACATTTGGATCTAATAGCATTACTTTACAGGATAATTGCTATCTAAACTTTGGAAAATACTTCAAATTAATATAATGGTTTGTATTAATATCATATTGCTTTCTTTGATGTATATCATAGGTTATTTTAAAATCAATTCATGTGTTTTGGTATTAAAAATGATCATAATCATTTTTAAGAATTTTAAGTGGAGAGGTGAACCACACTAAGGATAAAAAGAAACAAAATGGAAACAAAACACAGTACTTGTGACACAGTGAAAAGAATTAAGAAGAGTTAAAGTGAAAGTAGACATTGTGTATGGTAAAAATCAAGCTTGAGAACAGATATAGCACCAAAGCAAAACAGCAGTTGTGTGCGACCATCCCTAAACTGAGCATCCAATTGAAAACCCCAATGGAGAAAAGAAACAGAAAGTTAATGTCAAATATTATTTTTGAAAGTATTCCTCTAAAATGAAATCTTAAAGCCAATTTTAAAAGAATCAAAAGTGCTAATTAAACACTCTTCTTTAGAGAAAGATGTGGAGTAAGATCAGTTTATTAAAAGCGTGGAAGTCAAGACATCAAAAAGGATGTTCATTCCNCAACTGAAAACCCCAATGGAGAAAAGAAACAGAAAGTTAATGTCAAATATTATTTTTGAAAGTATTCCTCTAAAATGAAATCTTAAAGCCAATTTTAAAAGAATCAAAAGTGCTAATTAAACACTCTTCTTTAGAGAAAGATGTGGAGTAAGATCAGTTTATTAAAAGCGTGGAAGTCAAGACATCAAAAAGGATGTTCATTCCTGGTTATTAATGACTCAACAAATAAAAATCACGAAAGTCTTATGGAAAGTATTTCCAAAAGTTACTGTCCAAGTTTATTTTTTAATTCTTTATTTTTGAGATGATTTTGCTCATACTAAAATAACTTAAAAATAACTTTCCAACTGTTAAGGGAAACATCTCAGGAAACTGGGCAAAGCTAAAGTGCTTTTCAGCTTAGAAGGGATGCCTTGGCAACCTACCATGATTCCATACTGACCTCTGTAAATAACAAGCAAATATGCTACTCTAAAATACATCAGACATTTCTTTGTGTTTCAGTGTAAGAAAAGAAGGGGGATTTATTTCACTAAGAAATAAGCTTATTTTGAAAGAAACTTCATCTGACAGCTTAAATGAAAACAGATTTCGAATTTTAACTTAATCTAATATAAAGGAAAGAGAGCAATCCTTAAGTCAAAGGTTTTTAGGGTACTCTATAATTCATTCTCAACCCATTTTCACTTTTTAGAGAAGAGAAGATAAGGTGACAAAGGACAACTAGGCTGTTCTCTTTGCTTCAAGACAGATATTATAAAAGACAAGGATAAGAGGGCTTAACTTTCTGTCACAAGTGTGACCGTAAGTTTGCTTATTTCTAATCATAATCACTAGAAAAAAAAAAAGGAAAGGCTTCTGATTACCTAAGAGATGGTTTAAACACCAATATGGACACTAGAAAGAAATGCCAAGCTGCTCGGATGGCACCACAATCTGGTACTCTTNAAAAAAAAAAAAAATAGCCAAAGGTGGCACAGTGGTAAAGTATCTGCTTGCCAATGCAGGGGACGCAGGAGATGTGGGTTTGATCCCTTGGTTGGAAAGATCCCCTGGAGGAGGAAATGGCAACACACTCCAGTATTCTTGCCTGGACAATCTCATGAACAGAGGAACCTGGTGAGCTACAGTCCATGAGGTTGCAAAGAGTCAGACACAACTGAGCACACATACATAAATGCGATAAATAGGTGCAATCATAAGAGCCAGCTCGGAAAAGGTGTGTGTTTCCCTTGTGAATTCCTAGCATTGCCCCAGTTATTCCTACTATTTCAGAGAATTCTTACAAATATGACACTCATAAGGGATGAGTGGCCACCTGAGGCTGTCCACATGGCCACACCAGCAAGGCTCCATGCATTGACTAAAATCCTCAGTGTGANCCAGCTCGGAAAAGGTGTGTGTTTCCCTTGTGAATTCCTAGCATTGCCCCAGTTATTCCTACTATTTCAGAGAATTCTTACAAATATGACACTCATAAGGGATGAGTGGCCACCTGAGGCTGTCCACATGGCCACACCAGCAAGGCTCCATGCATTGACTAAAATCCTCAGTGTGACTAGAACCTCAACCAGGTGCCAAAGTCAAGCAAGATAAAAATAGCATAAGTAAAACAAGGCAGTTCTTCACAATCATCCTAAGGCTAAGAAACTGGATACAAGTCTAAATACACTCACTGAAATCATCCTTACCTTTTTTAGATCAATTTCTGTCACTTCTCCCACAGAAAGTAAAACAACATTTTTACTCTGGTGCTCCAACATTTCTCTTCTGGATAGATGTTTTAAAATATGAGTCTACATTTCTCTCAACAATCAGCATTTACTGAGTGCTTACAAGGCACTGTATGCTGCTGTGCTTTGCTGAGTCTGATTCTTTGAGACCCTGTGGACTATATCTCGCCAGGCTCCTCTGCCCATGGGGATTCTCCCGGCAAGAATACTGGAGTGCGTTGCCATGCCCTGCTCTAAGGGATCTTCCCAACCCAGGGATAGAACCCAGGCCTTCTGCACTGCAGGCAGATTCTTTACCATGTGAGCCAGGAAGGAAGCCCTTGAGGCACGGCAGGAAATGGTTTACACAGTTTCCTGTTCCATGGTTTCTCATACTTATTTTAAGAACCTTATGAAGTTGATGTTATCTTTATTTTTCAGATGATGAAACTGAAGTTCATTCATTCATTTAATAAATGAAGTTTGTTCTAGAGCTAGGGGCTACAGTGATAATCAAGACAGGCAAGATCCTTGCTTTCGTGGACCATCCACTGCGAGGAGAGGCATCAAACAGTAAACACACAAAGAAACACTGTGAGGAGACTAAAGCAGGTGACATCACAGCGACTAAGAGGGAATATGTCTGCAGCGAAGGGGGGCGGGGAGCGTCTGAGGAAGCATGATACTAGCATGAGACCTCGCTGACGACAAAAGGGGCTCACCGGATGTGGAGGCTGAGGCAAAGGAATAGAAATATTCCAGGATTTCTCCACAGTAAATGAACTCCAAGAGAAGAAGGATTCTCCTAAAATATTCGGAGCCAAATGCCAGAGGTGGCTAACTCGCTTATATAACAAAGAGAAAAACATCAAGGTTTCTTTACAGTAAACATGCAGATAGCCCATATAAGAAAGCAGTGGGTCTTCTAATATATATATATGTATATATTAATGGATTACCAATGTTTCATCTCAGTTTCTAGGTAGGGAAATAGATATCGAAAGTTTCTATGATCTTCATTAAAAGAGTTACATGATTTAGAGTTTTGATAACTGCGAAGAGTTAAGTAGGAAGTGGTATATAATCAGAAACTTTTCAATTATCTTCTCCATTCACAACTAATCAGAACTCTCATCAACAGACTGAACCTCCCCTTTGAAGTCTACATCTGTGATGGCACTGATACATTTCTTTTCTTTCTGGTTTAACATTAGGAATAGAAGGCAAAGTGGTACAAAATTGTTTTCAAGTGTCAACTCAACTATCAAAATGCCTACCAATTTTCAGGCAGTATATAAAAAGAGTCCTGGTTGACAACAGGTAGATCAAGGTAGATTTATACTTAGTTTTTCCAACTATCTAATCTGCATGGATAACAAAAATATTACTTGTCAGTTTGGCTCCCATGAATGCATTGACCTCAGGTTTAGAATGAGCCCACATGGAAATTAAGGAATGGGTGGGATGGTTGAGTCATAGGAGGGGCTATGAACCATCTTTAATGATAATACTCTTCTGCCTAGAGTCAGCATCACTCAAACAAAATTTTAGTTACTAAAGAGCTTTATTTTATTTTTTCATCTATAGATTAAGTATGACTCAAAGGTTTATAAAGAGAGAAGAAATAATTACAGATTGCAATGTTTAATTACTCTTGATTCAAACTATAATGTTATATGTATTTAGCTGTGTGTGTGCTCAGTCACTCACTGATGTCTGATTCTGAGACCCCATAGACTGCAGCCCTCCAGGCTCCTCTGTCCATGGGGATTCCCCAGGCAAGAATACTGGAGAGGGTCACCATGCCCTCATCCAGGTGATCTTCGCAACCCAGGAATTGAATCCAGGTCTCCCACCTTGCAGGCAGATTCTTTACCATCTGAGCCACCAGGGAAGCCCAAGAACACTGGAGTGAGTGGCCTATCCCTTTTCCAGGGGATCTTCCTGACCCAGGAATTGAACCAGGGTTTCCTGTGTTGCCGGTGGACTCTTTAGCATCTGAGCCACCAGGGAAGCCCTTATATCTAACTGTAGGTATTCCCAAAACATTTGCAGAAACGTAGTCTCATTTGGCCTTCACAGTCAACTTTTGTGGTGAACTTTATAAGCCCATCTGACTGATGAGAAAACATAGGTTCAAGTCACCTTGCCAACAATACATTGCACATAAGCAGCAAAGCCAGGACTAGAATCCAGGTATCTGATTGCAAATCCTCTGCTCTTCCATTTCACCATTACTGTCTCACACTCCACACTGTCTCATCATCCTAAGAGAAGGCACTTAAAATACTCTCTGTCTGAAAATACTTTGAAATGAGGATTCCACAGTGGGCTCTTCATATGCTTAAAACATAATAAATGTCATTCTGATCAAATCAACTTAGGACCAACTCTCTCTGACAGTGGCATTGATGAATGTTTTGTAGAAAATGTTGCCTCTCACGATATAATCCCCAGAGGCTAAGGATAAACCCAGAACATCCCTGAAGTGACACTGTCAGGAAACTCTTTCCCTTCCAGAACTAACTCTGCATATTTCAGCTCTTTTGAGAGAAAGGCTGAACATTAATGACAAGAATTCTCTGCCTTATATCCCATAGAAATAGCAGATGACTCTTTGCCATCCTAGGTCCTTGCCAAGACCTGAAGCGAAGAGATAAGAGGTTAGCCAGAAACCACAAACATAAGGTTTGCACCCTACAATCCAGTCACTACTTGAGCCATCAGCTTAAATACCTAGACCTTGCGAGGCCAGTTATTCAGCTGAGAGGATGATACATAAGCCTATTTACTTAATGGAAATTTCCCTTCCTTCAAATTTACAGCATTTTTTTCTATACTAACTGGAAAACAGCTGCTTAAATCTTTTTACTAAACAAAGTAAAGGATTAAAGGTAGGTTAATTAGTAGATACTTAGATAAAGTATAAATAAATATATACAGAATTCACCAGGCAAGAATACTAGAGTGGGTAGCCATTCCCTTCTCTGGGGGATCTTCCTGATCCAGAGATCAAACAGGGATCTTCCTGCATTGCAGGCATATTCTTTACCATTTGAGCCACCAGGGAAGCCCCTATTTATCCCCTATAAATAAATATGTGGGTTTCCTAAATAAATACATATAAATGATCAGCTTCCCCAGAGGTGCCTGATGGGGTGCTTGGCCCTTATGGTCCATGGGGTCACAAAGAGTTGGACATGACTGAAGCAACTGAGTGTGCATTCTTACACACTCTCATATTATAAATGACATAATAATTCTCCGTCTTCTATATAATAAGTTTCATGAAGTCTCTTTTAAATTTTATTTTTCTGATTGAGGAAAGGAATAAAATAGTAAGAATGCTCAATCTGAGAAGAGTATGGGTAAGAATGAACTCTCAAATATTATCAGAAGTTGTATGAGTTTCCTAGGGTTACGTTAACAAATTACCACAAACTTGATGGCTTTATTGACTGTGCCAAAGCCTTTGACTGTGTGGATCACAATAAACTGTGGAAAATTCTGAAAGAGATGGGNTCTGAGTGAACTCCGGGAGTTGGTGATGGACAGGGAGTCCTGGCGTGCTGCGATTCATGGGATCGCAAAGAGTCGGACATGACTAGAGCGACTGAACTGAACTGAACTGAGATGGCTGTTGAGGAACAACACAAGTTTCTTCATGTGATGTTCTTCTCTATAAGTATGTGTGTTTGTGTTCAAATTCCCCTGTTCTTACAGACATTAGTCATATCAAATGACAGCCGCCCATCCTCAGTGACCTGATTTTAATCTGATTATATCTACAAAAATTATTTCCAAATAAGGTCACATTCAGAATCAAGACTTCAATATATATATATATATATATATTTTTTTTTTTAGGAGACATAATTCAATCCATAACAGAGGAAAACTGGAAAACCATTATATGAGGTTTGAAGAGTTATGTGGACATACACATGGAAATTTAAAAAATGCACACAGTTTGATTAAGTATACCATTGTTAAGAATTTATCCTAAGGAAGTAACAGAAATGTTTATAAAAATTTATAAATAAAAAAATATTTTTTTCACAGGAACATTTATTAAACTGCTGGAAACAATCTAAATATCATCAATAAATTCTGTACCTATACATAACACTCTGTAGTAATCAAGAAAGATAAGGAAAAACAAAAGAAAAAAAAAGAACAACAAATTCATAAATATTAAACGAAAAAGCCAAGCTATTGAATATCATGTATAGGGAAATTAAATTCATGTTAAAAATATATCTGTGGGTGAGTTTATGACTATAAATTATTGAAGAATATATATCAAACTGTTAATGAAACTAATTTTGAAGATTTGTATTATCTAATTTATATCTTATTTAATTTCTTAAAATAAAAAATTTTAGCAGAAAATAAGATAGAATTTAAAGATATAATTACAAAGTAAGAATGTATAATTATTCTTATCTCAGCTTATTTTTCAATAATATTTTCAAAAATAGAATTCATCAAATAAATTAGATTGACTTTATTCTCTATTGAGATCTAAGTTGACTTTTAAGCATTCTATATCTCATATTGTAGGATCTAAGATAAACTCTATTAAAGAACTTAGTAGTGTTAAATACAGAATAAAAGATTCTGTCTAAAAAGGGATATTACACAATTGTTGGTTCTATTTTGGGGCTTGTTTATTTAATTATTCATTAATTTATTTTGTCTGCTTTGTCTGCTTATTGCAGTATCCCCACTATGTAGAAAAGCAATAGAAAAGCACATATTCTGTTTTTCTAGGGGGTGAATGAATGAAATTTCAATTAACCAACAAAAGAAAGGATAACATCTGCTTTGTTTTCCTGCTATTTTGGCAGTTCCCTTGAAGGACAATGCCTGGCACATAATCAACACTCACTATAACTTATTAAGTTTTAAGAAACAAACTGCACAATGATAATTTTAAAGTAACTATAATAAATTATAATTTAGGAATACTTCAATCTTCGTGAATTTTTGTGAATCAAAGACTGTTGGCCAAAAAACTAAATTCTGACCTATTAATTAAGATAAAGTAAGTTGAGCTCCTTTCAGAGCTCAGTGAGAGAGGCTGTTCATCTTTCCCTTTGCTGTGGAGTTTCAGTTTCAGAGAGATGATACTATCACAGTTCTTTGAATTTATTTAATGTATTTGTAAGTAATATGGCTATTCTCAATTAACTCATTAGTAGATCTATGCGCCTTCTAATTTGATTGCATTATTTTCCCTGCTTACTTACACGTTTTCCTGTTTTGATGACCACAGCTGTGCATTTCCCATTAAAATATAATAATCCTCTTGTGCTCACACTCAGTCATTTCAGTCATGTCCAGCTTTTTGTAACTCTATGTACTGTAGCCCACTAGGCACCTCTGTTCAGAGGATTCTCCAGGCAGGAATACTGGAGTGGGTTACCACGCCCTCTCCCAGGGGATCTTCCCCACTCAGGGATCAAACCTGGTCTACTGCATCATGTCCAACACACTGCAGATGAATTTTTTTACTCCAAGCCACTGGGAAAGCCTGATGGTCATCTCACAGTTTTGAATTAGTTTGTTCATAGTATTATGTGTCAAATAAAAACATGTTTATTCATTTGTAAACACATACAAGCTTACATTGTCCTATAATCAGGAAATATGTCTTGAGATTTATTTATTTATTTAACTGTTGCTGTCCTTAATCTAAGACCATGATGGAGCTACACAGTCCATCCTTGGTCTCTCACCTGATAACATGCATGTGCATCCATGCATGCATTCTCAGTCGCTCAGTCACGTCTGACTCTTTGCGACCCTATGGACTGTATCCCACCAGGTTTCTCTGTCCATGGGATTCTCCAGGCAAGAATACTAGAGTAAGTTTCCATTTCCTCCTCCAAGGGATCTCCTTGACCCAGGGATCGAAATTGAGTCACCTGCATTGGTAGGCAGATTTTTTTTTACCACTGAGCCACCTGGGAAGCCCGATAACACTCATAGCTCAGAGTTATGGATGGGCATTACAAAGCAAACAAACCAAGGAAGAAAATCTACATCCCTTTGAGAATAACTCCACTAAAAGGCCCAGTATCTGTATATGTAAGGCAGTGGAGATGCCCTGCTCAAATCTTCCTTTAAGACAAAATGCTATAGGGAGGATAGCTGATTAACAGCCTTCAGGTTCTGCACCTTCTTATGCAACACCAGAACATATTTCTGCTGCACTACTCACGGCCAAAGATTGAGCTTGGCAGCCTTCATAGACTCACTTCATAGAACACCATTCCTGCCTGATGTTCTTCTAGAGAGAAATTCGGACTAAAGAAATCCCCTTCAGCATGGCTAAGAGTCTGTGCATTGCAGTCTGAGCTTCTTCCGATCCAATTCTAACTCCCTTCTCTCCTTTCATAGTTTCAGACCTGCATCTCAATCTGAAGACTCTCTACATAGTCTTCCTTCCTTTTTATTCTTTACTCGCATATCTGCCAATAATCATCTAATCATCTTTTTTTCATAGAGGACCAAAACAGATACCATATTGGATATATTTTTAATTACAAAATTAAAAACTAATTTTTTGTGTAATATAGGTACATGTTTGCAAATATATAACAATATGAAAAAACAAAATTTTTGAATAATAAATATGCTAACAGACAAGTCTTGGGGTGGTATTATATTTTTTAGAGAGTGGGGACACCTACTTTAATGTTACATTCTGGTTAACAGTCTCTAATATATTAAAAATGATTTATTAATTTATAACTATCATGCATAGGAGATATTCAATAGAACAAAAACAAGACAATTCAGCTTCTACTATAGGAGATCTGAAACAAAATATGATAACGCACTCTGGGTGGTGTCCTCATGGTGTTCATCTTTGAACTAAAAACAAAAATCAAAGGCTGAAGCACATTCACTGATTTGTAGCTGAGTCATTTACGGGGTACTACAGAGCCACTAAAGATCATAGAAAGATATTCTGTCCAGCTGTGTTCCTGTGGGTACATCCTGATGAAGGCAAAATATTGAATAAAACACCAGCAGGAATATTAGAATTCTGCATATCTCCTTATATATTCCCTAACCCTGTTGATTTCTTTTTTTTATTATTGTACTTCTTAACAAATTTATTTTAAATAGCTCATTAAAGAAACAGAAACAATGCAGTTTAAAGAACTGCATAGTCAATATTTAATACTTAAAGAGCATCAAAGTAGATGGTAAAACTAGTTGATATGCAAGATATTTTTATTGCATTTAACTTTGTCATTTGTTGGCAATTATAAATGATTGCTGTCTTACACTGGTAGCATATTAAAACAGCAGATTCTTATATTAACTGTCACTAGTTCTATTTTACATACAATTTGATACATTTTACCAAATTTTCTGTTTCCTTTGTCACCACTTGAAACATATGCACGGTCTATAAAGATTTTTCTGTTCCTTCTAAAGTAACTGTTCATGGGATTCTCAAGGCAAGAATATTGGAGCAGTTTACTATTTCCTTCTCCAGTGGACTGTGTTTTGTCAGAACTCTCCACCATAACTCATCTATCTTGGAAGACCCTGCACAGAATGGTTCATAGCCTCATTGAATGAAACAGGGCTATGATCCCTGTGATCATTTTGGTTAGCTTTCTGTGACTGTGGTTTTCACTCTAGAAGTTATAAGATTGTAATTCTTGCTTCTTCTGGCTGCCCTCTAATGGATGAGGATAAGAGGCTTTTGTAAGCTTCCTAATGGGAAGGACTGGTTGTGGGAAAAACTGGGTCTTGCTCTGGTGGGCAGAGCCATGCTCACTAAATGGTTAATAAAGTAGCCTGCTGATGGGTGGGGATTTACTCCTTCCCTGTTAGTTGTCTGGCCTGAGGTGACCCAGTTCTGGAGTCTACAGGCTCTATGGGAAGGCTACTGAAGATCTAGAGGACTTNGAAAAACTGGGTCTTGCTCTGGTGGGCAGAGCCATGCTCACTAAATGGTTAATAAAGTAGCCTGCTGATGGGTGGGGATTTACTCCTTCCCTGTTAGTTGTCTGGCCTGAGGTGACCCAGTTCTGGAGTCTACAGGCTCTATGGGAAGGCTACTGAAGATCTAGAGGACTTACACCAACACATGCTTCCTAGGACTGCTGCTGCCAGTTCCCTTGTCCCCATGGCAGGACACTGTTGATACAGGCCTCTGCAGGAGTCTCTCAAACACTCACAGGAAGGTCTGGCTCAGTCCCCTGTGGGGTCACTGTCCTTTTACCCTGGGTCCTGTTGCATACAAGGTTTTGTTTGTGCCCTCCAAGAGTATGCAGAGTAAGTACATCATTCAAATTGCTGGGTTGAATGAATCACAATCTGGAATCAAGACTGCAGGGAGAAATATCAGTAACATCAGATATGCAGATGATGCCATTCTAATGGCAGAAAGTAAAGAGGAACTAAAGAATCCCTTGATGAGGGTGAAAGAGGAGAGTGAAAAAAGCTGACTTAAAACTCAACATTCAGAAAACTAAGATCAAGGTATGCAGTCCCATCACTTTAATGGTACATAAATGGAGAAAAAGTGGAAATAGTAACAGCTTTTATTTTCTTGGGTTCAAAATCACTGCAGACGGTAACTGCAGCCATGAAATTAAAAGGTGCTTGTTCCTTGGAAGAAAAGCTATGACAAACTTAGATAGCTTATTAAAAGCAGAGACATCACTTTGCTGACAAAAGTCCCATAGTCAAAGCTATGGATTTTCTAATAGTCATGTATGGATGTGAAAAAAGAAAGCTGAGTGTTGAAGGATTGATGTTTTTGAACTACGGTGCTGGAGGAAACTCTTGAGAGTCCCTTGGACATCAAGGAGATCAAACCAGTCAATCCTAAAGGAAATCACCCCTGAACATTCATTGGAAGGTTTGATGCTAAAGCTCCAATACTCTGGCCACCTGCTGTGAAGAGCTGACTCACTGGAAAAGACCTTCATGCTGTGAAAGTTTGGAGGCAGGAGGAGAAGGGAGGAACAGAGGATGAAATGGATCACTAACTCAATGGACATGAGTTTGAGCAAACTCCAGGAGACAGTGAAGAACAGGGAAGTCTGGCATGCTGCAGTTCATGGGATCGCAACATTCAGACATGACTTAGTGACTGAACAACAACTAAAGTAACACTATTCTACTATGAAAAGAGACAGACATGGAGGCCCAAGAGAGAGTGAAGATATATATAGTTATGCCTGATTCATGTTGTCATATGGCAGAAACCAAGACAACGTTGTAAAGCAATCATCTTCCAATTAAAAAAAAAATAGATAAATTGGGCTTCCCTAGAGGCTCAGTGGTGGAGAACGTAGGAGACATTCTCCTTGCCAATTGACAGCCTTGCAAATGTAGGAGACATGGGTTCGATCCCTGGGAAGACCCCACATGCTGCAGAGCAACAAAGCCCTTGTGCCATAACTATTGAGCCTGGGCTCTACAGCCAGGGAGCCACTACACAGCCAGTTGAGCCCATGTGCTGCAACTACTGAAGACCACGCATTTTAGAGAAGACCACTGTTCTACAAGAGAAGCCACTGCTATGAGAAACACACCACCACAGCTAAAGAGTGGGCCCTGCTCACCACAACTAGAATAAAAGCCTGCACAGCAAAGAAGACTCAGCACGGCCTAAAAAAAAATAAATAAAAAGTTTAAGACAAAACATAATAGCAAAGAATTTTTAACGCAAAAAATAAGAAAAATTCCCAGCAACTAGTGATCAGTTAAGTCAATACCCATTTATAAAGGTGAGTACATATGCATTGCACCTAATGAACAACTCTAAACTCATCATACTTGAACACCGTTGGGGGCGTCATATGACACAATCGACCACTGTCATTCTCAAAATGGTTTCTTCTCTAGGCTTCCAAGAAATCAGATTCTTCTCTGTTTTCCTTCTACCTTCCTACACATCTCTCTTGAATCACCTTTACTAGTTCCTTACTTTTCAGATCAGTCTTTGATAGTTTTCTGCCTACACCATCTTCCTAGATGATCTTATCCAGCCTCTTGGCTTTAAGTATTATTTATGTCCTGTGGCTCAGACGGTAAAGCATCTACCTACAATGCGGGAGACCCAGGTTCCAGCCCTGGGCCGGGAAGTTCCCCTGGAGAAGGAAATGGCAACCCACTCCAGTATTCTTGCCTGGAAAATCCCATGGACAGAGGAGCCCCATAGGCTCCACAGGGTCACAAAGAGTCGGACATGACTGAGTGACTTCACTTCACTTCACTTCATGTCCTGTTGACTCACAAACCTGTACTCCAATTCTGACTTTTCACCTAAGTTTTGCCCTCATAATACATCTGCCATCCCCAAAGTATTTATTCCTCCAAATAATCTTTTGCTTCATTACGTAAATATTGAGTGTCTTTTATGTGTTTGACACTGTTAAGGCACAACGAATACAATGCTGAACAAAACAAAATATCACTTGAATTATCTAAAATAATTCAAACAATGCATCAAAAGGGTATTCTGATTTTTTCAGCCTCAAATCAGCTTTTAAATATTCTCTATTTTCCATGAAAGTGAAAAGTGAAAGTATTAGCTGCTCAGTCATGTCTGACTCTTTGTGACCCCATGGAATGTAGCCCACCAGGCTCCTCTGTCCATGGGATTCTCCAGGCAGGACTACTGAAGTGAGTAGCCATTTCCTTCTCTAGGAGGCCTTCCTGACTGAGGGATCAAATCCAGGTCTCCTGCACTGCAGGCAGGTGCTTTATCATCTTAGCCACCAGGGAAGCCCTCTTTTTCCATATATGGTCCCATTTCCATCAACTTCCTCTGACTTTCAAAACTTAAGAGTTCTTCTGTTTCAGTTTGGGTTCCCACAGGAGCAGACTCGGGGATAAGGATTCAGTACAAGTGGCTTACCTGGGAGTTGTAGGCACTACCGGTGAGAAAGAGAAGAATGATAGATGATGTATGATAGGGAAGAGAAAGCAACTAATAAATGGCAAGTTAGCCAGCCACCACGTATGTAAATGGAGTTCGATCTCACAGGGACATTTTGAGAAATTATATAAAGGATTTATCTCAGAATTATCTTGCTCCAAGACTGGAGAAGCTGGGATATTTATACATTCAATCTCACTGGTTAAGAGTTTCTTTGGGCCATGGGGGAAGGGAGTAACTGCCCAGTATTAGACTGCTAGACACAAGAGTAGAGATTCCTTCTGGAAAAAGTCCTTAGACATCAAGAAGCAGGTACTGGCAGCTACAGGTCTTCTGGGTACCCTGAACCATAAAGTCAGAGGGATATGTGTCTCAGTAAGACACTGAGAGTAGCTGCTACTTTCTCCTTACCTTTGCTGCTTCCCCTCATTTCCCAATGAATGAGTCCTGTTGTCATCACTCCAGATTTGAAGGCAAATTCTATCATTTTATCTCTACAGCTCAAACCTGAGCCCAAGTCATCAGCATCTTTCATCAGTAATACTAACACAGATGTCTAACTCTTCCCACTTCAGTGTCACACACAAGCCATAGGTGTCATCTCAGTGTCTGAATCATATCACCACCTTCCCTTCGCTGAAGTCTTCCAGGGCTTCCACTGCAATTAGATCAAAATCCAAACTCTCATGTCTTTCAATGACCTAACTGTTCTTTGGGTCATGACCACTTCTCCAAATCTTCTATCATTTTCCCTGTTACTTGAAATCATCCAGCTTACTGAAAGGTCACCTTTCTTTTCCTCAAATACAACTTACTGTTTACATCTCAAAGAGTTTGTACTTATTTTTCCTTCTGCCTAGGATATACTCAGAAATCTCTGCATAGTTGCCTATTTCTTATTATTTAGGCCTACCCCACACATCATCTCCTTCCAACATCCTAGCTAAAGAACTCTCTGCAGCTCTTATCACTGCCTGCCCCCTTACCCTAACTTGTTTTCTTTTATGTAGTCTCTACTTTGCCAAATAGAAGGTAAACTCCATATTTATCTAGCTTATCACCATACTCTTATGTCAGTAACAGTATCTGACACATAGCAGATTTTAAATAAATATTAGCTCAGCTTTAAGAAAATACCATGCAAACATATACCATATGATCTTATTTCTAATAAAGTATGTACAACTTCACAGGAAAATTAAGAAATAAGTACAGGGATGGCCTCCTTTCCAAAGTAAGCAAAGCTAATATTTGGCCAGTTAATTAAGATGCTTGATTAAATATATACTTAAATATATAATTTAAAATTCATTTTTATGTAAAACATCTAACTATACATTTATCCCTAATATATCAAGGTAGAGTTGAGGTCATTTTCTTGACTGGAACCCCTCTTCTAATTTGCATGAATCCCAAATATAATGGATTATTCATGATTTCCAGTTTTGGTTTAATTGAAAATGCCCTTGTGTTTCATTATTTTAGGTAATATTTAATCGAATTATGTCATTAATAAGAATGACAAGCATAAATTGACTTTGGAAGAAACATTAATGATCTTCTTATGAATATCCAACTGTGGGAGGAAAACACAGAAGCAGAATTAGTTTTCAGGCTGCTATGAACGTCAGTTTATTTTAGCCAATAGAGAGATAGAAATCTTTGGTTACTCCCCTGAATCAGTTAAGGGAAGGTAAGTTAAAAGAGCTTCCCACCTCAAAAATGTTGGTTGTCATTCCCTTTGCTTGGTGTGTTAATGATCAGGATATTTCCATTTTCTTCCATATATATTTTTTAAGTTTATACATTCTTTACAGCATGTATAATCTGATACAAATTAAATAATGTTTAATATTCAAAATATTCATCAGTACTTTAAAAAGTGAACATAAATAGTGAGTAACACTTGTATTTATCTTATTGTGATTTTGATTGTTCAAATTTACTTAAATTTTAGGCTAGCAGGCTCTCAGACCTGGAAAACTGGGCATGATTTTTTGTCAGTTAAATTCATGTGCACCTGCCTTAGGGGCTAGAGAAGTTCATATTTGAAAAGCATTTCACAGTCTTTAATTTATCACTTATTCATTTCCCTTTTCCCTTTGATAAAGTAAAGGATTTGGAGAGAGGAATAAATATTTAAAGGCTGAGAACAGAGTCTGAAAAGTTGATGTTTAAAGGCAACATTTAGCAGGAGTAATATTTTCCTTGAAAACCAGGACCAGAATTCAAATTAACATCTTTTTTCCCAAGGCACATTGCTGGGACCTGAGATGTATTTGCTGTAGAGCCTCAGGCTATTCTGGCAGACCTACTGAGAAACAAAGGCACTAAAAGATGCAGTAATTCTTCACTGATATTCGATACGACTTAAATTTTCTCACCTCTAGGGTTGCTTAGTCTAGATGGCCAAAAATGTTGGCTAGATCATATCCTTAGGATTGCAAACATCTACTCATACAACTAGGATGTTTCCCTCTATTTCTGAGAAGGAAAACTGAGGCATTACCTCAATAGGAAACAATATTGTGGCTTCTAACCTTCCACCAGGTCCTCTACCCATTACCTCAAATTCTACAAGTCTGTAGACAACACCATTCCCTTTTGAAGCCAACTCCCCCTACAGATAGCCCCATTTTTGTTAAAAACTCTATTGTTCTCCCAGTCACCTAAGTTGAAAAGCTGAAACGCTCTTTCTGTCTCCTTGTTCTTCTTACTGACCTCAAAAAGGCTTCCCCATTCACTTGTTCCTTTGAAATCTCTTTGCTCTACTTTTCAGTCACTATTACTGCTGACTTGAATTACAGCTTCCTGCCTAGCACTGCGGTAAGTCGAATACACCTGCTCAGAGCCACCAGATGAGCCTTTCAAGGTGGAGAAGGAAGAGCACAAGCTATCAAGTTAGAAAGGTCTAGACTTAAAGTTCAGGTTCCACCTGAGCTCAACGTCCTTGGACAACATACTAAGCATATCTGAGCTCAGGTTCATCATCTATAAAGTGAAAAAAAAAAAAAAAGCTTATCTTGCATGACTTTGGTAAGAATCAGAGAGAGTATGAGGCAAGTATATCTTTATACAATTACCATAAATAGCATAATGTTTAACAGAGAATGGATACATAGTAAATGTAAATATTACTCTTATTGCACAGTCCCATTCTAAAACATTTCATGACTTCCCATTCTCTTCTTCTAACATGGCTCTCCTGCTCTCATCTAATCTTATCAAAACGCTATTTGTGTTCAAATTCACATTCAAGATACAGCTCAAGCACTACCTCGTTCAAAACTCCCTTCTCAATATCACCAAACTTCCCAAAGACACTGCTGTTACAGATTCTTACAACCATGCAGCAGGTGTGTCCAGTACTTGTCATGATGGAATAATGATATAATAACTATTAATTTATCTCTATGTTGAATGATGGAAACATCAAATTCTCTTGGTATAGGTTTTCTGTTTCTGAGTAGATCCATTGAGTGACCTTTTAAAAGAAAGGTATTGAAGTAGATGATAGCCCACTCTGCACCATCTCTGGGGCGGCCATAGCAACTGTGCATTTGGTTTTACAGAGACCACTCTTTTCTCCATTCCTTAATACTGAGGGTTTGAAAGTTGCTGGGAAGAAGTGGGAACATTTGCAAAAGAGTCAAAGAAACTCCTAGGAGAAAAACAATCAAGACCACAATCTAGAATACCTCTGAGAGATGGAGGGTACCCTAGTGCAGTCAGATGAGAGGAAACACTCACAGCTGAGAGAGGCCACAGTCCAGACAAGGCCTGGGAGAACTGAACAAGGGCTGGTGACTACTGACAGGGGCTATAAATTCAGCCACGCTGGCAATATAGGCAGGTTCTCAGGTACAAGTTGTTGCATAAATTAAAGAGTTAAGTAACTGAAAAGCTGAAAGTGGGAAGGCAGGCCAAGCTGAGAATGAACCCGAGCCCTAGTTCCAGAGGTGAGTGACCAGACAGGATGGGGAGAGACTACTAGCAAAAATAGCCCTAACACATGGGGCGATAAATGCATGAGTGAACAGAGATGATCATTTGCCAGCCTCATTTTCAGCGGAAATACAAAGACCTCAAAGACAGCAGCAGCACCAGGATTGCTCTACTACTTTCTGCAGTGCCTCAAACAGGGTAGCAGCCACGGAATGCTCCAGCTGAACAGGGCATGTGTGAGTGCTGCATCCATGTGTGAGTGGAGCCTGGGGCTCCATCAATTGGATTGATCGACCTGATCAAGTCTCTCAGTTTCCTGAATTCATCACAAGATGGTGGTTTTTTTGACAATGTCCAGTGAGGGAAGTGCAAAGAAAGAGAACAGTTCTTCCTGTTAACGTAACCCTTCCTGAAGCTGCGATTTTATGTGAAGTTTTAATTACATCCTTAACACAAGGTAGATTAACTCCCTTCCAAACACACTATTTTCTGAAAAATATTCCTTATTATGTTAGTATTTTTTGTATTATTTAAGGCCATGTTTTACTTCTCTGACTTAATTGATAATTCCTCAGGTGCATACATCCTGTAATACATAATACATTTAAATATATGCATTTTATTATCATCCACATGATTTATTAACACAATCACATATAGTAGGTATGCAATAACTATTTGGAGAATGTATTAGTAAGTAACAATATAAAGGACTTTCATGAAGGATCAAATTTGGTATCTTTTCAATATCTTATGTCTGTTTAATAATTTCACTTTTCCCTTTTGGTTCAATTTGGTCACAGGGTATACTGAAGATTAATGAATAAAATATTTATGAATTCTTTTAGAAAGGCAAATGAAAGATCAACATAATATTTCCTCTCTGCATAATATAGCAAGAGAATTCCTAATATCCCTTAGGCAAATTCACCCTAAAACTCTTCATTTCATTTTGTCTGAAATATTCTTTTGATTTATTAATGTTGATTTAAANAAAAAAAGACTAGTAGATTCTAGTACTAAGAAGATTCTGTATGAATGCTTCTCAAGGTTTCCATGCCAATTAACCATCCAACACATACACACACACACCACATATCTATTACAGTGGTACTGTATACAAGAGATAACAAAAGATGCTGAAATAATATGATTGAATTAATTAAGCTATAAGCACTGTTTCAAAATTTGTTTTATATTTGTAAGGCATTGAGCTTTTAAGAGGAGGCAATAATACAGCTCATACTTATAAAAAGTTGGATAAGTTTACAATATTTTTCTATGTTAATTCATTATCTCTTCTATCCTTAGGACCACACACTAAAATTTATTATTTCTATTTGACAAGTGAGGCTCAAAGAGGTTAAATAAACAACTTACTTAAAATAACAGTATTATATAGGGTCAGAAATTGGATTCAAAAGTTGGTTTCTGTTCTTTCTTGGTTTAATCTATTTGTGAAAGAAATGAAAGAATTTAGTAGACCAACTACATCATCTCAACCCAAAGTGGTATGAAGCACTATATGTTAAAGTTTAAGAATAAGCAATACATTTAACATTCTTTTCTGGTTCTGACTTAATCATGCCTAACTTTTAGCTCTGGGCTTCTCTGGTGGCTCAGATGGTAAAGAATCTTCCTACAATGCAGGAGACCTGGGTTCAATCCCTAAGTTGGGAAGATCTCCTCAAGAAGGGAATAGCAACCCACTTCAATATTCCTGCGTGGTGAATTCCANTCTGACTTAATCATGCCTAACTTTTAGCTCTGGGCTTCTCTGGTGGCTCAGATGGTAAAGAATCTTCCTACAATGCAGGAGACCTGGGTTCAATCCCTAAGTTGGGAAGATCTCCTCAAGAAGGGAATAGCAACCCACTTCAATATTCCTGCGTGGTGAATTCCATGGACAGAGGAGTCTGACCGGTGCAGTCTACAGGGTCACAAAGAGTCCAAGATGACTGAGTCACACACACACACNGAGACCTGGGTTCAATCCCTAAGTTGGGAAGATCTCCTCAAGAAGGGAATAGCAACCCACTTCAATATTCCTGCGTGGTGAATTCCATGGACAGAGGAGTCTGACCGGTGCAGTCTACAGGGTCACAAAGAGTCCAAGATGACTGAGTCACACACACACACACACACACACACACACACACACACCTTTTACCTCTGGATGCCTAAGGATTCTTTTATATGCTTCTGACTATAGTCTTGGGATGTTCCTTTCTATATAATCTACTATTCTACGTATATACATCTGTAAAATGAGGATTACAACTGTCCCCATGATGTTGTTACAAGGCAATAATAGCCCTAGGATGCAGTAAGCACTAAACAGATTTCACAATTAGGCTATTTTATAACAAAGATTGTCAATACAAATGATACCATGCAACAGGAACTAGACTCAAAGTTTATATGCAAAGTCATTGCTTGGATCAAATGTCCTAGGACTCTTATACTTCTTATAGTTCTTAATATTCACTTTATATATGTATATGCTCCTATTTCTACTAACAGAGTCAGGTAATTTTTTTGGATCAAGCAAGAGAATTTCTGCATTGGTAAGATACAGAGGTAGGTAATTTAAAAACAAAAAAGAGGGAAACATCTACTATGGTATATATTTACATGGAAAATATGTTATAATAGTTGTTTATTATATACAATGTAAATTTTATTATATAAGGTTGTTAATTTCTTTGGAATATTTTCCATCTACCTCAATTTTTAAATAAAATCCTCTAAAACTGAGCATGACACAAAAAGCTGCAATTTGTTTCTTACAAATCACAGTAGTGAAGAAGGAAAATCAGTTAAAATTTGGCAGAAGTATTGAGTCCAAAGGCTTCCCTGCTGGCTCAGATGCTTAAGAATCCACCCGCAATGTGGGAGACATGGGTTCGATTCATGGATTGGGAAGATCCAATATACTTTCCTGGAGAATCCCCATGGACAGAGGAGCCTGGTGGGCTACAGTCCCTGGGGTCCCAGAGTCGGACATGACTGAGCAACTAAGAACAGCATATTGGGTCCAAAATTAATGAATTTTATAGTTAAATGTGTTAAGTATTTAAAAATGAGTAATTTTACTGTTATGTTTAGTAGGCTTCCTACTCAGTGGTAAAGAATCTGCCTGCAGTGTAGGAGACCTGGGTTCAATCCCTGAGTGGGGAAGATCCCCGGAGAAGTATTCTTGCCTGGAGAATATGCTGGACTGAAGAGCATGGCAGGTTATGGTTATAGTTTAATGTGTCAATTGTTTATAAATAAATAGTTTATAGTTAACATTTCATAACAAAAATCTATCAAAATCTTTTATACATTTAGTATCTTCAGGTAATATATTACAAATGCTAATTATACTATTAATATTTCAGCCAGTATCACTGTCTTTCTAGTAAATAAATAAAAATATATAGCTTACTATTTAACAGCATCTAAACAGAAATTTATATAAATCCTAAATATCCCTGTTATATTATTTGTTTTTATATAAGGCATATAAATATAAGTACTTAAATAAATGAAAATTTACATTACTATTTACTATTTTAAAATCTGTACTGTGTAAAGATTTAGTTAG
>SJYA01001437.1:953921-1031464 GCA_006410615.1 Neotragus moschatus
GTAAGGCCAAGATATCTTTTATCAATATTACATTTAACATTTGTTAGAAATAAATTCCAAAACTATGAAAATGAAAACTAATATACCTAAAATAAATTCCTAAAATTATGAATAAAAATGGAATAATACAGGAAAACATACAGTTTTGATAGTACTTATGACCAGCCTACTACCTCTCACTCTGTACTCTATACTCAGTTACAGAATGTAGCTGAGTATTTCACTCTCAAAGCAAAATAGTCAGAAAACATATTTTGTACATTTTATAAATAGATCCACTCTGTCTTTCCATTTTAGAAACAGATCCAATAAAGAGAAATATTGTCTTTTTTAACAGTATATCCTTGGTTCCCCAGGACTTTTCTGTAGTTTATTAGGAATATGTATCTGAGTAATATTTCTTATTATTTATAGGCCCTCAATGTCATCTCTTACTTTCTGTTTTTAAATAACTTCAATTACTATTTTATGCTGACTTTATTCTGAACTCCTATATGGTAAATAGTGTACATTTAAAATAATCAATTAATTGATATGTGAAACTTTTATTCCAGCTTTATCTTCCACTGTTTTCCAATCCATTTCTCTAATCCAGGACACTTAACAGTATGTTAAACTTGCTGTTAGCCTTATTCTAACCTGAGCACCAACTCCAGTTTAAGGAAAAAATTAAAAAGCCATTGCTAATATTCTTAACCACCTTGTATTCCCTTTGCAGGCTTCCCAGGTGGCTCAGTGGATAAAGAAAGTGAAAGTGAAGTCACTCAGTCATGTCTGACTCTTTGTGACCCCATGGACAGTAGCCTACCAGGCTCCTCCCTCCATGGGATTCTCCAGGCAAGAGTACTGGAGTGGGTTGCCATTTCCTCCTCCAGGGGATCTTCCCAACCCAGGGATCAAACCTGGGTTTCCTGCATTCCAGGCAGACACTTTAACCTCTAAGCCACCAGGGAGTAGATAAAGAAGCTGCCTGCAATTCAGGAGATGCAGGAGATGTGGGTTCAGTCTCTGGGTCAGGAAGATCCTGTGGAGAAAAGAATGGCTACCCACTCCAGTATTCTTACCTAAAGAATCCCATGGACAGAGGAGCCTGGTGTACTACAGGCCATAGGGTCATAAAGAGTTGGACACAGCTGAGCAACTGAGGATGCACGCATATTCCCTTTGTAGTGGGCACTGTATTTGCTTTCCCAAATTGGATGACTCCTTACCTCTAAGATCTGCTTGGAAGTTCTTGTTTTTTTTGTTTGTTTGTTTTTTTATTTCAAGGTTACATATATTGCTTCAATTCTATCCTGATGAACAGTACAAATGTGGAGTCATAAATCTCAGAATGCTGCAATTTCCAGACTCTGGAATGTTGAACTTTTCCCTTCTTGTCAGAAAACTGGCCATCATCTTCTCTAGGTATTCTTGCCACTGACTATCACTTGAGGGACCCTCATTTTGAACAACACAGACTTTTGTTTAAATACACTTCCTCATACCCTCTGTGACTGTTTACATACATAAGTAACTATGTAGCTATTAAATATATAATAAAGAGCTGAGGAAAACTGTGAACAGAAATGTACTAATCCTTTACAAGTTCGTAGTACATGATCTCAGATCAATGCTTTGAAGATAAATTTTGATTTTCAGGATGGCAAGTCTTTTGATTCAATCTTACTTTTTCCAAGTGGAAAGTTTTAAAATTGACCTAAAAAACAACACAACTATGAGGGAAGTGAATTACTGCCATCTTTCATGTAAAAAACAGTTACTTAAAATGGAAACTTCACCTCTTTATCAGCTTTATATAAATGCTGATTATTTAATGTGCCAATGAACAAAGGCAATTAAATGGAATCCTCCATGTTAATGGAAAAATGGAGGTTGCCAAGTCATCTCAATTATTTATATTCGGATTCAACTTGCAGCTTAGTACATCAAGGAAGATTAATAGGTATATAAAGCGAAGAAATACAAGACCATTCTCTTATTCATGCCACATACTCATGTCCTTTTACTACTCATTAAAACAGTCATATACAAATGTAAATAAGTGTTGTGCTTATGACTTCATTACATACCCTGAAACATCTTATGGAAATATTTTCTGCCATATTCATTTATAATACAGACCACAAAACATTTCTTCTGTGGTAAAAACCAGAGTGAAAATATCAGTTATGCAAATAAACTTTGTGAAATGTTACACATTTTCAGCAAAATGCTAAGAAGTTATCTAAAGTCTTGGTAAATATATATATTTGTCCCTGCTGTCACAAAATATTGTGGAAAACAAGGGATTTTAACAAGAACTTGAAAGAGAATTTAGGAACTAGAACAACTAAAGAAATACCAAATCAGTTTGAAATTAAAAATTAAAGTTGGAATATGATTTTTGTACGGCTAAAGATACGAGATGTGATCAGTAAGACATCCACAGTCTTTTGATTTTGTCAGTTCCCTAAGTTCTTTGAGGAAACAGAAGTACTGACTTCATTACCTCCCTGAGTTCCTGGTATAAAATCCAGAGTATTGTGTACAATATACTCATGAATAAAGCTGATCAAAGAAAGGATAATTAATTCATTATTGTATTACTTTTTATACTTTTGATGTTGTAGTGGCATATGAAATAAAACCACCCTTTTCAAAATGTCTTTATTGATTAAAAAATGGCAAGTTAGTTTGACTCATTGTCTGGCAAGGTCCTGTATTTATTCTCATTTCAACTGAATCAAATAAAGTAGCTACGGCTAATTAAGACAAAGCAGACAACGGTTAAGGCAGATTGTAATTCTAGCAACAAATGACAGCCTGCCATTCATTCTTTATTTCTCTGCAGTACTATTGTCATTGACTTTTCTAAAGGTAAATCTTTGTACAGTAACAGAGTGATCACTTGTGCCCTCTTATTTCATGAGCTAACTCCCTGCTGTGAAGGTACATGCAGGACACTATGTTTTAAGTTAATCGAATGATGAAAGAAATAATAGTTTATGGATCATGGTCTGTTTTTATAAAGAAATAATGTTTAATTAGGAGGACACTGGAATTTAAATACATAAAGACTCACCTCCCTTCTAAATATCCTCCTTTCTTTTGTAAAAGAATGGGAACTATTCTAATACACTCAATATTCTCTATTTAATCAAAAGCACTTCTAATTTTTTGTCTTTTCAGGTATTATTCTAACAAATAATTGAGACTAGCCTAATTGGATTTTCTAAGTGATTGTATTTCTTGATAATAAAATACTAGTAGGTAGATTTAAAAAAGCTCTCCAGAACACATTTGGGGAAATGATTAGAATATGCATGCAGCATGATTAAAACAAATTAACCCACACATTTATTCAGGCACGCAGTCATCCCTCATGATGAGCCCCTGCTTTGCAATGGTTACTGAATTTAGTCTAGGGCCTTGAGGAATGACAGACAAAATCTAATTCTTGCCTTGAAATAGCCTACAATCTATTGAGAAAGGGGCATGAAAATAAACGAAAGTCCCAGAGTTAAATTTTAACATGGAGTTGTATAACAAGTGCATAAATAAGGTGCACATGTTTGAAATATCTAGAGGACTCAAATTCATAGAAAATGCTACATAAATCCTGAAAATTACAGCACGAGTAGGAATACACCAGACAATCAAATAGGGTTAAGTGGTTCAGACGATGAGGATATTCTGCACTGAAATGAGGAGGTGTATCAGCACTGCTGATTCAGCCAGGGTGAGATGGTGAGATGGAAGAGCAGAGAGTAGGCAAATATGCTGCTACTGCTGCTAAGTCGCTTCAGTCATGTCCGACTCTGTGCAACCCATTGATGGCAGCCCACCTGGCTCCCCCGTCCTTGGGATTTTCCAGGCAAGAACACTGGAGTGGGTTGCCATTGCCTTCTCCAATGCATGAAAGTGAAAAGTGAAAGTGAAGTCGCTCAGTCATGTCCGACTCTTGGCAACCTCATGGACTGCAGCCCACTAGGCTCCTCCGTCCAGGCGATTTTCCAAGCAAGAGTACTGGAGTGGGGTGCCATTGCCTTCTCCAGGCAAATATGAGGCTGGACAAATAGCAGAAGCCAGATCATGGAAGGCCTTGAAGGCTTGGCAAATGAGCTAAAATTTCACCTAGCAAATGACAGGAAGTCACAGGTAATGTTTTGGTAAGATCACACTAGGAAAAAGGTAAGTGTAGGAGAGATGTTAGGAGTGGGATTCAGTGAGGAGACTATTCCAACAGCTAAGGGAGAGACAACGGGGTCCTTAATCAAAGCATAGCTCCGGGGGTGGAAAGAGAATACAGTTAAGAAAGATATTGATACAATAAATTTGACAGTGTTTGATTGTTGGATGGATGTGAAGAGAGGAGAAAGAAAATGAAGAAGTAAATATCTAAAATCTTCAATTTCCAAAACCAATAACCTCCCTATAGTAATTTGAATGAGAAAGCCAATCAACAGTCATTATTGATATGTGAGGCAATAATAATGTATCTGTTGCAATCTTGTCAAGGAACACATGTAGTATTATATATCAACAGAAGAATGGTATTTGCAAACTACCTGGATTACAGGTTTGTTAATTATTAAGACTGACAGCATATTACGAGGGAACTTATGTACACCTAATGCCAATTCATGCTGATGTATGGCAAAAATCATCACCGTATTGTAAACTAATTATCCTCTAGTTAAGAAACAAAAAAAAGATGCATGGCATATTGGGAGCACTGGGAAGGAGTTCTAGGATATAGCTGAACTTAAAATTTACCTTGAGTTGCTTGTACTAGATTTTATTATCTTAAACTAAGATTGCTGGAAACTCAATAAATCAATGGTGAATGTAACCATTGTCAAACTGATGAATTCAAAAAAGTGAATTCCCACCCTATGGTAATCGTGCCTGGGAAAATAGACATCTGGTCAGAAGATGGGGTGAAATGCCTTTTGATTATGGGGTAAAGGACAGTGATAATGTTCACTGAAGGGGACTTCCCCACTCCCAAGAGGATGGATATGTAAAATAATTAATAAAGGATGAACAGTAGAGAAAGGGTTTTACAATGTGGGTTCATGTCTGTGTTAGTTGCTCAATTGAGTCTGACTCTTTGCAACTCCATGGACTGTAGCCTGCCAGGCCCCTCTGTCCATGGGATTCTCCAAGGAATTGGTAGCCATGTCCTTTAGGGAAGATCCTTAAAGCACTACCTGGATGGAAGTGTGTGGGCATGGGGAAGAGTGGAAGAAAGGTGATGGAAGTTAAAAACAAAACTCTTATCTGTGTGAAGGAAGAGGGTTGGGCTTCCTTCCTTCCTGACGAGATCAGGCTTGGATGTACTATGAGACTTGGTTTCCTGATTGGGTTTGTACCAAATAAAGATAAGAGTTCTACTGAGCTACTGCTGCTGAGTCGCTTCAGTCGTGTCTGACTCCGTGCCACCCCATAGATGGCAGCCCACCAGGCTTCCCCGTCCCTGGGATTCTCCAGGCAAGAACATTGGAGTGGGTTGCCATTTCCTTCTCCAACTGAGCTACTAATAACATTAATATCTTTAATAAGATGTCCCATACCATTGAAGAAGGAACTACCACTATGGGAGAGAGGGTCTTGTATTCAAGTCACTTAGCAGATAAACACTTAGCCCAGGGGTCAATTAAGGTGCTAAGTTAACCAGAAAAATTCTTATGAATCTCATTCATTGTTCCTTTTTATAGCTCAAATATAAAGAAAGTAAAAGTCTAAGCACTGTGATCTTACATAGTGACAAATGACTATGATAATGATAATAATAGGTCTTACTCCAACTCTAGGAATTTTGCTGATAATCTATTTCTTAATGGGACCATAGGGGAAAAAAAAGAACAAGGGATATATAAACACTGAGATCTCATGAATTGACTAAAGGGAATGTCGCCAAGTTTACAATGCTAGGCTATAATTCTTCTCTTTTCTAACTAGAATCCTCTTAATTTCCTTAGTCTGTTCACAGAGGAAATAGCTTATTAATTTCTTTTCCTTTAATAACTAGGACAATGCTTACAATATAAACTTAAATGGAAAAGAAAGAGAATGCTCATACAAGGTATAAATATACCAACATTTTTATACAGATCTCATACTGTTTTTTTAATAAGCGTGCACTATTTATAATTAATTAATTTCATATAATAATATATCTTACATATAATCTTTTATATTTTATAATACTATATAATGAAAATATTTTAAAAGATAATATCAATTTTCCAAAAGGAAAATTGTAAAAAAAAATGTCATCAGTCTGCATCCATTTTAAAAGGTCTTTATTTTGATAGCAGATTTTATGTTTATTTCCAAAATACTTTGTGTTCCATGCTCTATTTATAAATATGATAACATAAATAGCTGGCAGACATTTTTAGGTAAAAAATATTCAGAGAGAGCTCACATAGGGAAATTTATCTTCAGTTGTTCATTTAAAAAATGTTCTCCTATAAACCTTCTGATGAAACTTAAATTTTCCAGAAACTCAAATAAAAATATACAAACAAAGAGGCAATTATCTCTCATACTTTCTTTTTTTTCTTATTTAAGATCTATTTGAAAAGTTATTTCATTACTACAACAAAGAAGAGAGTGTTGGCATTAAGATGTCAATATCTATGGATTATATACAATGTCCAGAATTTTCAATAAGTAGGCTAATCACTTTCTCATCAATGCATTTTTTTGTTCTATCACTTTTCCATTCCCACTAAATTACTTGTCAGTAGAGAAGAAGGGCAGAACTGAGGAAAGGACTAGAAAGAAAAAACCCAAACTACATTCATCCTAACACTCTTGTCTTTTTGATCCATTTTGTGAAAATTAATTCTCTCCGAGAGCCCTTACCTTTCTAGATAAGAAATTAATTTACCTTCCTTTGAATTTATCTCTTTCAATAGTCTACTTAAGTTATTTGAATTTTCAGGGGATGACATGTAGCATCTTACAGGAATCATATAGAAATATTAAGAGTACAAAAGTAAGGCTGGATAATTTTTGTGATTCTGATATATATAAAAAAGGACACTAATTCTTGGACACATCAGTGGAAGTCTTAAAGTATGAAAGTGTTAAGACTGTCATGATACTTATTAATATGCTTTTCCTAAAATCATTTGACAACATTTTGAATAATGAATAATAAAATCCATCTTGAAATTAAAGAAAGGTAAAAAGAGTTAGAAAGCATATATGGAAAAAATATATACATGATTAAAATAATTTAAAAGGTAGTGTATATTTTAATTTTTAAAAGTAACATTGTCTATTAGGTGCCAAAAGTTTGATTCACCATCTTTAAACTGGGGATAAACTATAATATTTATAATTAATTCTTAGTTGCATTTTATTTTTAATCTGGATGTACTTCAGAGGAAAAATACCTTCATTTTTAGATTACGTATTTTCCTCCCAATAAAGTCTCTCAAATATACCTTAAGATAAAACTAAAATACTAGAACTAGTCAATCGGCTATTTTTATACAAAGGAGTAAAATTCCCCTCATATTATTTTTTTTTAATTAATGTGGATATAAGACATTTTCAAATTCTAGTAGTTTTTTTTTTTTCACAGTCTCTGTGAAGAAACTCAGTTTGTATTACTAAATCTTCAAAGGGAAAAGAAATAATAAATTTTCCCTTATTTTTGCTACAAGATTAAAAACATACTTTGAAGCCCCATTGAAACAATTAATGGGAACATTGCAACTATAATAGAAAAGGCCTTTCCACACATCAGGATAGAGGATGTTTCTTTTTACAAAGTTTCCATTTAGAAAGATATTTTTTAATGACCTAGGAAATATAAATATTGCCAGAGTACTGAGCTATTTCCTAAATTACAGCAGTAACTTTGTCTAAAGAAAATAGATTAATGATAATTTATTAGACATTTATAATTTGTTAAATAGTACAGTGTAAAATTACTTGGTCCTATAAGGTAGCCAGTAGCTACATTTGGATATTGAGAACCTGAAGTGTGACTAGTCAGAATTAACACATAAAGTGCCCAGTACAAACCAACTTTCAAAGACTTAGTAGAAAAAAAGAATGTAAAATAACTCACTGATAATTTTATGTTGATTGTATAAACAATGACATTTTTGGTATAATGGGTTAAATAAAATAAATTAATAATATTGAAATTTATCTTTTGTGTATGCTTTTTAACAGAGCTATAAGAAAATTTGAAATTATGTACTTATATTGCATTAGATTTTCATTGGCAGAACTGGTATAAGCAAGTAAAGTTATATAGAATGTATCCTTTTATGGTTTATGCATTAATGAAGATTTTAGGTTTAAAACTAAGACTTGAAAATAACAAGTATGATTATTGGTTAATCTGGAACCTTAAAGGGTAAGTTCAGGGGAAAATTTTGTCGTTTATATGACATCAGATATCAGAAATCAACATGATGAGTAATCATATATTGGTAGTTAAGATCAGGAGGATAACTTTCAGGTTAATATCTTCTTTTCACGTCTCTAATTTATCCTATATATGGTGGTAACTAACTAGAGAAATCCCTTATTGCAGTATTCTAACAGTAGTTGTAATGCTTTTTGAGATAGGTGGGTAAAAGTCTAAATTGCCATGTAAAATTGATTTAGATAATTTTTGTTAATAGAATTATTTGCAGTTGTGCTTCTGATAGCATGCCTTTAACATTGATAACTAAACCAAAGTTTGGATCCAGAGGATTCAATAATTTATATAATGTTACTTTGAATTACGCAAACTTATCGTTAAAGTGGGTATTCATACCGTCATAAATCCATCCAGCAAACCTGAATCGGGTTTCGGAGGTGCCTGCAACCGTTCCATGGACCACTTTTCAATGATGGAGGAGACTTGTGTATTTTCTGTATTTAATATTCTGAACCCTGTCATGTTAACACCACTGTATCGATAGGGTTCCACATCAAGAGCAAAGAGGTCCTAAAAGACAAATTTCTTTGTGTTAGTATCAAGAGAAAATATTCATAGGCAAGTATAATTGAAATAATCATGTATTCTTGCTCCCCCTAGGATAGTTAACACTACTCTGCCTCAAATGATGTTTAATGTCGCAAATCACCAAGATTCAAATACACTTATTGTCATGTTTTGTCGATGTAAATATATATACATACTCTACTTAAACATGTACATATATATATATTATTCCAAACAACTAATGAAACAATAGGCTTTTCTACAAACTTCCTTTAAAGTTTACATAAGCTTTCTTCTCTACGTTAGGGATAGCTTGCCCTTAAAGTTCATGCATTTGTGTTTTATATTTAACTGACTATAAGTATGCAGAGTACATCATGAGAAACATTGGGCTGGAGGAAGCACAAGCTGGAATTAAGATTGCCAGAAGAAATATCAATAACCTCAGATATGCAGATGACATCACCCTTATGACAGAAGGCAAAGAAGAACTAAAGAGCCTCTTGATGAAAGTGAAAGAGGAGAGCAAAAAGTTGGCTTAAAGCTCAACATTCAGAAAACTAAGATCTTGGCATCTGGTCCCATCACTTCATGGCAAATAGATAGGGAAACAGTAGAAACAATGGCTGACTTTATTTTTCTGGGCTCCAAAATCACTGCATATGGTGACTGCAGCCATGAAATTAAAAGACACTTACTCCTTGTAAGGAAAGTTATAACCAACCTAGACAGCATATTAAAAAGCAGAGGCATTACTTTGTCAACAAAGGTCCATCTAGTCAAGGCTATGGTTTTTCCAGTGGTCATGTATGGATACGAGAGTTGGAATATAAAGAAAGCTGAGCACTGAAGAATTGATGCTTTTGAACTGTGGTGTTGGAGAAAACTCTTGAAAGTCTCTTTGACTGCAAGGAGATCCAACCAGTCCATCCTAAAGGAGATCAGTCCTGGGTGTTCACTGGAAGGACTGATGCTGAAGCTGAAACTCCAATACTTTGCCCACCAGATGGGAAGAACTGACGCATTTGAAAAGACCCTGCTGCTGGGAAAGATTGAGAGCTGGAGGAAAAAGGGACAACAGAGGATGAGACAGTTGGATGGCATCACCAACTCAACGGACATGGGTTTGGGTGGACTCTGGGAATCGGTGATAGACAGTGAGGCCTGGTGTGCTGCAGTTCATGGGGTCACAGAGTCGGACACGACTGAGCGACTGAAATGAACTGAACTGACTGTAAGTATTTTGCCATATCTTGCTTCTTTTATGATAGCCATTTTTGTGTTTTTTGCCTTGCCTTTTATTTTTAAGAAACAAGTTATGATATATGGCCTCTAGCTTATTATATCAAAGCTGAGGCAAAAAGTCACCAAACTGGCCTTACAGAACTCTGATAGTTCCACTCTACTCAGCAACTCCCTTAGAAATAACCCTTTAGATTGTGATTACCCTTTCCACTCTCTGTACAGTGAATGCTCTGGATCTGATTTTGGTTTCCCCAGGAGATAGGAGGTTAAAGCTGTCAGGGCAGTCAGATGTCACTAGGAGAACATTCAAGATGTGGGACTTCTGTCCTCTTTGAGTTAACATTAGTAATCCTTAGATATTGAGGACAACAAGGAGAACCATTGAGAATTAGGCAGGGCAAGATTAATGCCATCAGGCTTGGACTGGGCATAGCTTGCCTTAGACCCAGACAATTGTACAGACTAGATGAAGTTAAGTGAAGTGAAAGTCGCTCAGTCGTATCTGACTCTTGGCAATCCCATGAACTATACAGTCCACAGAATTCTTTAGGCCAGAATACTGCAGTGGGTAGCCTTTCCCTTCGCCAGGGGATCTTCCCAACCCTGGTCTCCCACATTGCAGGTGGATTCTTTACCAGCTGAGCCACNTAATTAATTTCATATAATAATATATCTTACATATAATCTTTTATATTTTATAATACTATATAATGAAAATATTTTAAAAGATAATATCAATTTTCCAAAAGGAAAATTGTAAAAAAAAATGTCATCAGTCTGCATCCATTTTAAAAGGTCTTTATTTTGATAGCAGATTTTATGTTTATTTCCAAAATACTTTGTGTTCCATGCTCTATTTATAAATATGATAACATAAATAGCTGGCAGACATTTTTAGGTAAAAAATATTCAGAGAGAGCTCACATAGGGAAATTTATCTTCAGTTGTTCATTTAAAAAATGTTCTCCTATAAACCTTCTGATGAAACTTAAATTTTCCAGAAACTCAAATAAAAATATACAAACAAAGAGGCAATTATCTCTCATACTTTCTTTTTTTTCTTATTTAAGATCTATTTGAAAAGTTATTTCATTACTACAACAAAGAAGAGAGTGTTGGCATTAAGATGTCAATATCTATGGATTATATACAATGTCCAGAATTTTCAATAAGTAGGCTAATCACTTTCTCATCAATGCATTTTTTTGTTCTATCACTTTTCCATTCCCACTAAATTACTTGTCAGTAGAGAAGAAGGGCAGAACTGAGGAAAGGACTAGAAAGAAAAAACCCAAACTACATTCATCCTAACACTCTTGTCTTTTTGATCCATTTTGTGAAAATTAATTCTCTCCGAGAGCCCTTACCTTTCTAGATAAGAAATTAATTTACCTTCCTTTGAATTTATCTCTTTCAATAGTCTACTTAAGTTATTTGAATTTTCAGGGGATGACATGTAGCATCTTACAGGAATCATATAGAAATATTAAGAGTACAAAAGTAAGGCTGGATAATTTTTGTGATTCTGATATATATAAAAAAGGACACTAATTCTTGGACACATCAGTGGAAGTCTTAAAGTATGAAAGTGTTAAGACTGTCATGATACTTATTAATATGCTTTTCCTAAAATCATTTGACAACATTTTGAATAATGAATAATAAAATCCATCTTGAAATTAAAGAAAGGTAAAAAGAGTTAGAAAGCATATATGGAAAAAATATATACATGATTAAAATAATTTAAAAGGTAGTGTATATTTTAATTTTTAAAAGTAACATTGTCTATTAGGTGCCAAAAGTTTGATTCACCATCTTTAAACTGGGGATAAACTATAATATTTATAATTAATTCTTAGTTGCATTTTATTTTTAATCTGGATGTACTTCAGAGGAAAAATACCTTCATTTTTAGATTACGTATTTTCCTCCCAATAAAGTCTCTCAAATATACCTTAAGATAAAACTAAAATACTAGAACTAGTCAATCGGCTATTTTTATACAAAGGAGTAAAATTCCCCTCATATTATTTTTTTTTAATTAATGTGGATATAAGACATTTTCAAATTCTAGTAGTTTTTTTTTTTTCACAGTCTCTGTGAAGAAACTCAGTTTGTATTACTAAATCTTCAAAGGGAAAAGAAATAATAAATTTTCCCTTATTTTTGCTACAAGATTAAAAACATACTTTGAAGCCCCATTGAAACAATTAATGGGAACATTGCAACTATAATAGAAAAGGCCTTTCCACACATCAGGATAGAGGATGTTTCTTTTTACAAAGTTTCCATTTAGAAAGATATTTTTTAATGACCTAGGAAATATAAATATTGCCAGAGTACTGAGCTATTTCCTAAATTACAGCAGTAACTTTGTCTAAAGAAAATAGATTAATGATAATTTATTAGACATTTATAATTTGTTAAATAGTACAGTGTAAAATTACTTGGTCCTATAAGGTAGCCAGTAGCTACATTTGGATATTGAGAACCTGAAGTGTGACTAGTCAGAATTAACACATAAAGTGCCCAGTACAAACCAACTTTCAAAGACTTAGTAGAAAAAAAGAATGTAAAATAACTCACTGATAATTTTATGTTGATTGTATAAACAATGACATTTTTGGTATAATGGGTTAAATAAAATAAATTAATAATATTGAAATTTATCTTTTGTGTATGCTTTTTAACAGAGCTATAAGAAAATTTGAAATTATGTACTTATATTGCATTAGATTTTCATTGGCAGAACTGGTATAAGCAAGTAAAGTTATATAGAATGTATCCTTTTATGGTTTATGCATTAATGAAGATTTTAGGTTTAAAACTAAGACTTGAAAATAACAAGTATGATTATTGGTTAATCTGGAACCTTAAAGGGTAAGTTCAGGGGAAAATTTTGTCGTTTATATGACATCAGATATCAGAAATCAACATGATGAGTAATCATATATTGGTAGTTAAGATCAGGAGGATAACTTTCAGGTTAATATCTTCTTTTCACGTCTCTAATTTATCCTATATATGGTGGTAACTAACTAGAGAAATCCCTTATTGCAGTATTCTAACAGTAGTTGTAATGCTTTTTGAGATAGGTGGGTAAAAGTCTAAATTGCCATGTAAAATTGATTTAGATAATTTTTGTTAATAGAATTATTTGCAGTTGTGCTTCTGATAGCATGCCTTTAACATTGATAACTAAACCAAAGTTTGGATCCAGAGGATTCAATAATTTATATAATGTTACTTTGAATTACGCAAACTTATCGTTAAAGTGGGTATTCATACCGTCATAAATCCATCCAGCAAACCTGAATCGGGTTTCGGAGGTGCCTGCAACCGTTCCATGGACCACTTTTCAATGATGGAGGAGACTTGTGTATTTTCTGTATTTAATATTCTGAACCCTGTCATGTTAACACCACTGTATCGATAGGGTTCCACATCAAGAGCAAAGAGGTCCTAAAAGACAAATTTCTTTGTGTTAGTATCAAGAGAAAATATTCATAGGCAAGTATAATTGAAATAATCATGTATTCTTGCTCCCCCTAGGATAGTTAACACTACTCTGCCTCAAATGATGTTTAATGTCGCAAATCACCAAGATTCAAATACACTTATTGTCATGTTTTGTCGATGTAAATATATATACATACTCTACTTAAACATGTACATATATATATATTATTCCAAACAACTAATGAAACAATAGGCTTTTCTACAAACTTCCTTTAAAGTTTACATAAGCTTTCTTCTCTACGTTAGGGATAGCTTGCCCTTAAAGTTCATGCATTTGTGTTTTATATTTAACTGACTATAAGTATGCAGAGTACATCATGAGAAACATTGGGCTGGAGGAAGCACAAGCTGGAATTAAGATTGCCAGAAGAAATATCAATAACCTCAGATATGCAGATGACATCACCCTTATGACAGAAGGCAAAGAAGAACTAAAGAGCCTCTTGATGAAAGTGAAAGAGGAGAGCAAAAAGTTGGCTTAAAGCTCAACATTCAGAAAACTAAGATCTTGGCATCTGGTCCCATCACTTCATGGCAAATAGATAGGGAAACAGTAGAAACAATGGCTGACTTTATTTTTCTGGGCTCCAAAATCACTGCATATGGTGACTGCAGCCATGAAATTAAAAGACACTTACTCCTTGTAAGGAAAGTTATAACCAACCTAGACAGCATATTAAAAAGCAGAGGCATTACTTTGTCAACAAAGGTCCATCTAGTCAAGGCTATGGTTTTTCCAGTGGTCGTGTATGGATACGAGAGTTGGAATATAAAGAAAGCTGAGCACTGAAGAATTGATGCTTTTGAACTGTGGTGTTGGAGAAAACTCTTGAAAGTCTCTTTGACTGCAAGGAGATCCAACCAGTCCATCCTAAAGGAGATCAGTCCTGGGTGTTCACTGGAAGGATTGATGCTGAAGCTGAAACTCTAATACTTTGCCCACCAGATGGGAAGAACTGACGCATTTGAAAAGACCCTGCTGCTGGGAAAGATTGAGAGCTGGAGGAAAAAGGGACAACAGAGGATGAGACAGTTGGATGGCATCACCAACTCAACGGACATGGGTTTGGGTGGACTCTGGGAATCGGTGATAGACAGTGAGGCCTGGTGTGCTGCAGTTCATGGGGTCACAGAGTCGGACACGACTGAGCGACTGAAATGAACTGAACTGACTGTAAGTATTTTGCCATATCTTGCTTCTTTTATGATAGCCATTTTTGTGTTTTTTGCCTTGCCTTTTATTTTTAAGAAACAAGTTATGATATATGGCCTCTAGCTTATTATATCAAAGCTGAGGCAAAAAGTCACCAAACTGGCCTTACAGAACTCTGATAGTTCCACTCTACTCAGCAACTCCCTTAGAAATAACCCTTTAGATTGTGATTACCCTTTCCACTCTCTGTACAGTGAATGCTCTGGATCTGATTTTGGTTTCCCCAGGAGATAGGAGGTTAAAGCTGTCAGGGCAGTCAGATGTCACTAGGAGAACATTCAAGATGTGGGACTTCTGTCCTCTTTGAGTTAACATTAGTAATCCTTAGATATTGAGGACAACAAGGAGAACCATTGAGAATTAGGCAGGGCAAGATTAATGCCATCAGGCTTGGACTGGGCATAGCTTGCCTTAGACCCAGACAATTGTACAGACTAGATGAAGTTAAGTGAAGTGAAAGTCGCTCAGTCGTATCTGACTCTTGGCAATCCCATGAACTATACAGTCCACAGAATTCTTTAGGCCAGAATACTGCAGTGGGTAGCCTTTCCCTTCGCCAGGGGATCTTCCCAACCCTGGTCTCCCACATTGCAGGTGGATTCTTTACCAGCTGAGCCACAAAGGAAGCTCTAGACTAGATATAGAAACTAAATTCAGTGGAGAGAAGCTGACACTGGCCTGGGTTCTGCTCTGTGCTGTGAAAAAAAATAAGGAACTTTCAGGTTTTTAATTTTCAAAGTTTACTTCTAGCCAAGGAGAGCCTCTCTCTCTCTATGCTAAGGGACAAAAGAGCACAACTGAAACAGTCAGAAGCAAGACAAATGATCTCCAATTTTTATAGTTAGGAATAGCTTCATAGAGCAGATGGGATCTGAGCTGCCATTAAAGAATGGCCATCTTTTGATAGGAAAAAGGAGACCAAATGTCAGTAGAGATACAAAAATTAGAAAATATAAAAGCTACTCAGGAGACTAAACCATTTTGGCCATAAGAGAATTCATAAAGGAGAACAGCAACAAAAGGAAGTAGGGAAGTTAGGTTAGATTCAAACTATAAAAGGCCTTCAATTATAGGCTAATGAGTTCTATATATACTAGTTTTTTTTTAACCCACTTTTTTTTCCTTTTTAAGAGATATTTTTGATTTCCAAAAATCTTATGATTATGGTATAACTGAGTTGCAAAGCATTGAAATATAATCTGCTGACAAGTGAAGGCTCCTACTCATTCTCCATCAGCCCATGACTAAGTTTCCCATGGGCTGTAAAACGCCACCTGGTAAGAAGTAACAAAGAGATACAGCAGAATTAACCTTCGTATTTACCAGTAAAATACAACCTACTGTGTGAGGCATCTTTACTGGAGAAGAATTGTTTTTATAAGAAGCTATTGTGATCAACTAAATTTTAATGATTTGTTCTGATAAATTTAAGACTCCTAAAAGCAAAAAGATCAACTGAAAAACTTTTGAGTTAACAGTGAAAGAGCATTGGTGAGACTGGTCATTGCAAGAAGAAGATGCATAATAAAGACACTAACCTAAGCCTGGCATGCTGCAGCCCATGGGGTGGCAAAGAGTCTAACATGACCGCACTGAACTGAGAGACACTACAGGGGAAGAATCAGTAGAATTTGTTGGGGATACAGGAGTCAAAGATAATGGAATTTTTGAAGAATTCAAGAGATGAGTCAATTGAGAGGACAATGCATTAAGGTTTAAATAACTTGAAATTATATTAAAGCCACAACAATTAGAAATGCTCTGCAGTGCAGCAATATACAACAATTCAGGGATGTTACAGATGGGCATTTAGATCTCAGCTGAACAAAGGTAATAATCTTAAAGCTATAAAAACATGCCACTTTTGAAGAAAATAACTGAAGAGGATAAAAGAAAATAAGATACAGGCCCAAACTTGGAGATGCTTTCATACTGGAAAGTAGGCAGGAGAGAACTAGTGACACAGACAGACACCAGTTTCACAGAGAATGGAAAACCAGGGTAATGTGTTGGTAAGAAACAGAGCTAAGGGAAGGTAGGTTTGATAAAAAACAAAAGCCAGGTTTGCATGCATAGTAAGAAAAAACTGTGTAGTGAGTATTAAAGCAAAAGATAAAGGTAACAATTAATTTGCTATTTGCAAATTACTTCATATATACTTAAAAAATCCAACTTAACATATACAAAAACAAAATAGAAATTTAATCTACTAAAGGAGCAGCTTAAATAAATGTGATTTTTGTTACATCAATAGAGCTAAAAACATAAGAATTTATGCTTTTCTAAAACATTGATTTCTCAGCAAACTAATCTTAAAATCCATGATGTCCTGAAAGTCTTCTAAGCAATATAAAAATAAGACATTATTTTGAATTGATATCTGAAATTATATTATTTTAAAATCATCAGCTTCCCACCAAGAATCATTAGTTGTCTGCGATGATAATTCCTCTTGGGTTTTATCAAAATAAAATAAATTGCAACTATAAAAGTGCTACCATTATATTACTTCTTCCCACTCAAAACCCATTTTTCAGGCTGAAATTTATTATAATAAACTTTAGAGCATTATGTTTATATTTTTCTTAAATTACTTACCAGTGTGGTAAAGATATAATGGTAGTATTCTGTCATCATTCCCATAGCTAATGCCTAAGAAGTAAAAAATAAATATTAAAATATTAACATTGAAGATACGTATTACATGAAATACATTACGTCAATAAGACAAATGAGAAGAAAATAGTTAATATGTAATGAAGAATCAGTGTATAATATTCAAGTTACATTAAAATTGGGTCAAATTAAACCTTTTTTCCTTTTGAACCAGTTCTCTTGATAGAAAAGCTATTAGTTGAATATTTGCAATTGTAAGGCTCATAGCTTTACATATTAAATAAAAGAGGCATTAAATTTGAAACAAAACCTGAAATTAGCACATCTTAGTTCATTATATTTGTAATGTCCCTACTACAAATATTATAATAAGGAACACCTTTTATTTTGTTGAAAAGTGTTACTCAGTCAGGAAGAGTGTTCCAAAGTACAATAACAACAGAATATTTCTTTTTTTGGCATTTTAGACATTTTCTTAATATTAATGAAGCAAATGTAAATCACCACTGTACAGATAAAGTGTTTTTTTGCTTTTTATTAATAGAACAATTGAAATTTACTATGTTTTATTTCACACCTCTACAGCCCTTGTCAATTTTAGACCATCAGTCCCATTCTCAGGCGCATCTAATACTCTTCTACAACTAACTACTCAACTTGGTTTACTAAGTGGCTGCCCTAGCTACATCCTCTGTATCCCATGTTCACAGGTAGGTATTAACCAAGTAGGTCTAAAAAAATGTGTTTCTACAAATTACTATCTATCAGTCAAGAAAAGATAGATGCTTTTTGAAAAATTTGGGAGACATATAAAATGTAATTTTAAAAAGGGAGAAATGTTTGTTAGTGAAATTTGGCATCAAAGAATTGAGCAGCAGAGGAAAGGAATTTAGAAAGTGTGATACTGTGATTTATAATAAGAAAATATGTATTTAGTCTTCATCCACACTTCTGGCATAGAGCTCCAGAAACTCTTGGAATTTCCCAAATGATAAAAGCAATGGGAACAATTTTTGTTATTATAGTTGGTCTCTTTTCTTCATTTCCTGAAATTACTTCAGAGCCATAAAAGTGAAATGAATGCCTTGTTATTTTTGACAAGCAGCTTTAAACCACAACTGAGTTTATGTGAAAAGAGGTGATTTGGGGAAATCCCCTAAAGATTGCAGGGGTGGGAGGGGGTTGCTTATTGTCAGGAAAGCAACCTTGTTAAAGGAAAACTGGAACTTTTAGTTCTACCCCCCTCTGCCCCCTAAACTCTTGGAAGGGAAGAGGGGCTGGAGATAGAGTTCAATCCCCTCAAGCCAATGATTCAATCAGTTATGCCTATGTACTGAAGCCTCTATAAAAACCTAAAGGAGAGGATCTGGAGAGCTTCCAGATTGATGAACATGTGACCATGCAAGGAGAGTAGATTATTCAGATGCAGCGTGGAAGCTCCTTTCCCTCTCCCCATATTTTGACCTATGCACCTTTTCTATCTGCTTGTTACTGAGTAATATCCTTTCATAATAAACTGGGAATCTGGTAAGAAAAATGTTTCTGTGAGCTGCTCTAGCAAGTTAAACAAACTTAAGGAGGGGATTTTAGAAATGTCCAATCTATAGCCAATGGGTTAGAAGCATAGAAGATAACCTGGATCTGTGGTTGGCATCTGAGGTGGTGGGGGAGTAGGGAGAAAGACGGTCTTATATTAATAGAACTAAGCCCTTAACCTGTGGAGGCTGATGCTATCACTGGATAGATACTGTCAAAATTGAGTTGGATTGTAGGACAATGAGCTGGTGTCAGAACATTGCTTGTGGTGTGGAGAACACCCTCCTCCACACTCCACAAGCACAGCTGAATTGGATGTACAGTCATTAGGAAACAAATAATGTTTCCTGAATTACTAAAAATTATATGAGCCGATAACACTGATAAAGTTTGTATTTAAGCAAAATGAGAGAAAATGTTTATAAGTAAAAATTTACAAGATTTTCTTTGTAGAAGGTATTCATTGTTCCTGATGGATATTCAGTAAAGGTTTCTCAATTTCAGAACCACTCAGTGGCAGCTCAGCATCACCCAGGTCAATATTTTTCACTTTATGAACTCAATAGGCATAGAAATATATAGAGAGATATATGAAAGAAATAGCAATTCAGATGTGTAACTATAAATAACAGTTACATAATGCCTAAAAAGTGTTAGGTACTATTCTAAGCACACTGCATATTTTAATCAATTTAAGCTTCATTAAAAAACCTATGAAGTAGCTTCTATTATCATATTTATTTTACAGGTGAAGAAACTAAGACATAATAAGAATGAATAAATTAGCCAACAAATTGAGACAGCATGTAAAGATGAACTCCAGGTCTCTAACTCCTGGAGCTGGTATATATGGCATAATCTATGCCTTTTATAAAGTGGCATATTTTATATTCCCAAAATATAGATCATTTTACAATCTATACATTCTAAAATTTTGGCTGCTTCCTCCTTGATAATTTGAAAACCTGGGACTCTCAGGCCAATGCTGGAAATTGTGTTTTGAAGGAGAGTGGGATGTAGTTGAGAGAGTGCTCTGCACCAGCTGCAGATTTCTTCCTCGTCTTCTTGAGAAGAAAACCGTAAGAAATAACTGAGGACTGTGTGTGCCTTTCACTGATCTCCCTTAAGTCTTTGATACTGAAAACAAGAGTCAGTTATGGACTTTGAACTAAGATCTAAGTAGAGAAGTTTAGCTATAACATGAACAAAAGTGAACAACTGGGATTCTCTCTTGGAAGGTGAGCTAGTAATTTCCAATGAGAATTTAAAAAGAACTTGCACTCAATCTTCTTTTAATTAACACCTTTAGGTCTTGCTAGTACTACATTTGAATGAACTATATGCACACTTCAGATCTCATTAAAAAGAATAAAATTATCATCTTCTTATGGATAAATCAGAGTGACCACAATAGAAAATTGTTTGTGCCATGTCACCCTCCTGGAAAGAAACACCACAGATTAACTTTTCCAAAATAAAAACATTGTTAGAATTTCCCAACATTTAACTGATGTAGTGTAAACAGTATTACATGACAAATACAAATACAAATATAAACACACACAGTTATTCAGGCATACAATTTGCAGCCAGTTTATCCTTCACGTTATATCTGGACATTAGTGTCATCAGTTTAGTTGTTCAACCATGTCCGACTCTTTGTGACCCCATGGACTGTGGCCCTCCAAGCTTCCTTTGTCTGTGGGATTTCTCAGGCAAGTATAATAGAACGGGTTGCCATTTCCTTTTCCAGGGGTCTTCCTGACCCAGGGATAGAACCCATGTCTCCTGCTTGGCAGGCAGATTCTTTACCACTAAGTCACCTAGGAAGCCCATGAGTTACATTGCTTAAGGTTAACAATTGGAGTGGTAGACTTCATACATCTTTCTTGAGATTTTATTTTATTTTACTTCTTGCTACTGCAGCAGTTTCTTTGCTCCTGCTTTTACATTTTCCAGGCTAAAAAATTTGATTTCACATTCTCTGATACAGACTTCAAAGTTCTTGGTTGCTATTTCTTTCTGTGATAGAATGTCCTCCTGAGATTTTACTGCACATCATCTTGGCCCTACCATAGGGGAGTCTCTTTGGCAAATCTGAGAAGACTGGAATCTCTTGCTATTAACTCATGTATAACAATGAGTGCCCTGAATCTGCCTCAGAGGAAATCTAGCCATGCCCAGGCTTTACTCACTTTTAAAGCTTTGAGGCAGGAAAACTCCCAATTTAGTAAGAGCTATGTTAGTTTAAATTAAACAAACAAAAATCTCTTTTTCTGGATATTCCTAATATTTGTTCTTGGAGTAAACTAGACAAGCTGAAAGTTCCATTTATGCTTGTTATTCAACTCTTAAACCATTTCTTTGGAGTTTCATCCTTAGCCAGTGTTGAGGAATCTTGGAACAATTTCATAAGTCATAAAGTGGAGTCCTATTAAGTATACTGCTACATTTACAAAAAATTAAGCTATTTACTTTCTTTTTGAATTGGTTTCTAGACTAACTGAGATCTATATATGAGACAAATGCTTTCTGGGACAAGGTAAGTTTTTAAAAATAACCTCACCATATGTGATCTGCCAGGGTTATAGAATCGAAAAGCATGCTTTCTATGTGAAAGTGTTATTCTGACTTCAACTTAACTTTCATATTCTCATTTTACTTTTGTTCTGATTTTTCACCTACTAATCTTGTTTAACTTACATAATTTTACTGTTTAATATATTTTGAATACAACTTTAATTTTGTTTTCATTTTCCAAATAGCACGTTATACACCACAAACTAAAGTTGCTCAGTCGTGTCCAACTCTTAGTGACCCCATGGACTGCAGCCCACCAGGCTCCTCCGTCCATGGGATTTTCGAGGCAAGAGTAATGGAGTAGGTTGCCATTTCCTTCTCCATAAAGCAAATATAAAATAATAGATAAATCAATAAAAGAAAGAATGGAAATTCTGTTATTAAAAGTGTTAGATATTCTCATCTTTCAAACAGCAAAATAAGTCAGAGTTCATTACTCTAGAGAAAAGACAATTGATTATCATACATACTTGTTCAAAGTCTAGAGAAAGCATACTATCTGTCACTGACAAATAGTACAGTGCTACCCACTCCAGGCATAAAGGAAAGGTATTCTTTCCAAGCCTGTGTATTATGAACATGATCAAGAATTTTTGTTATTAAATGAAAAATAAATTCCAACTCTAAATGCCAGTGCTTACTTTATCATATCATTTTATTCCAAAAATCCCAACCAAACAACCACAACCATGCTTACATTCTTTATTACTCAAATGTAACACCAGAGCAATTTTCCAAATACAATTAAATATTTTATAGTAGTGAAATCAACATCGATATTGGAAGACTGTACAAACATCTGCTTAATAAACTAACCATGTTATAATAGGCATTTACTATTGGTAGTTATATTTTATGAGATACAACTTGACATCTGAATCTATATAACCCTCTAGTAGAGATATTTTGTCATAAATTTTATCAAGACAGTTGACTTTATTTCCAGTACCAGCATGTATAAAAGAGCTTAAAAGACAAAGTCCAAAGACTCGTGTTCAAATTCAGATTCTACTATATAGTACAGCTTTGTACTAGCTATTTAACCTTCCTACATCAATCGCCTTATATATGAGTTAATAATAACTGGTTTTCAATGTACTGTAAGGTTTGAATAGTGTTGAAGTCATAGTAAGAGGTTTTTACTGCTTTGAATTGTTTCCTTTAGTTGATTTAGTATTATCTTTTTAGGTTCTGGAGAAGGAAATTGCAACCCACTCCAGTACTCTTGCCTGGAGAATCCCATGGATGGAAGAGCTTGGTGGGCTACAGTCCACGGGTCGCAGAGTCGGACACGACTGAGCGACTTCACTTTCACTTTTAGGTAGGCAATGCTTTATTCTGGAAAGAATAGTTCTTAACATCACTAAGGAGAAATATAAATCCCTCTGCTATATACTTGCTGATAGAATTAGTAAAGTTATTTAACCTTTATGAGACTCAGGTTCTTCATCTGTAAAGTAGAACTAGTCTCCATCTTTACAGATCACTTGGGGTTTTTTTAACATAATTATCTGATTATTTTTAACATAATCATTACATAATCACTTTTTACATAATCCTTTGATTATGGTGATGATTAAATAAGATCAAATGCATAAGGCATCCCAGCATAGCATACATGTCAGGTAAAGAGCAATTTTTTTTTCTCTTACTTTTGCTTTGAAGTTTATTCCTTCATTTCAGCACAAAATAGAAATATCTATTGCTTTAATGAATAGTCACAATAACAAACAGTATTTTAGCTATTTGAAACTAACCTCAGAATTTCAGTCTGCTTTGAAGATCATCACTATCTATATTACTTTCCTTTTAAGACAATTACTTAAAAGCACTTGTCAGATTTTTTATCAGCAAATTTATATCAAAGTGACTTCTCTTTTTTTAAAGTGACCATGTAACAATAACAACTTCATTGAAAAATCAAAAACCAGGGGACTTCTCTGGCAGCCCAGTGGTTAAGACTCTGCTTCCACCTCAGGTGGCACAGTTCAATCCCTGTCTGGGGAATTTTCAAATGCCGTGCAATATGGACAAAAACAGACAAAAACATACTTCAAACTCAAATGTAATAAAGAAATTAGGAACTTAAATAATTTAGCAATTACCTGTTTCAAAATGCCTGCTGCCATTTCATGGCTACAGTCAAAGATGACGTGGAATTCCTTGCCTCTTTTCATCTCTTTCAGTAAGGGTTTTGCATCTTTTGTATCAGCAGGTAGTTGACGGATCTTAAGTCGAAGATTGTATCTTGATGGAGCTTTGATGAGCTCCTGCAAGCGAATGAGACCTTTAATAAAAAAAAAAGAAGAACGTTAGAGAAAATCACAGTGGATCATAGAAATCACAAAACACACTACAGTGCCTGATTTTCTTGACCATGTCCATTTCACAATGTGGGCACTGAAACTCCTGCTTCAGAATTCCTAATTGGCTGTTGTTTTTGCTAATGTGTCATGTGCTCAGTCATGTCTGACTCTTTGTGACCCTATGGACTCTGCCAGACTCCTTTGTCCATGAGATTTCCCAGGCAAGAATACTGGAGTGGGTAGCCATTTCTTCCTCCAAAGGATCTTCCTGATCCAAGGATCAAACCGGCTTGTCCTGAGGCTCCTGCTTTACAGATTCTTTACCCTCTGAGCCATCAGGGAAGCCCCATTTTTTAAATATTACTTCTCAAAATCTTAGGGTATAGCTTAAAGAATGAAAGACATACATGGCTATTAGTTAAATATAAACAATTTAAATACATAAAAGACTATAGGATAAAATAGTCTCCCTTTGTACCCTAATTCTACTCCCAGTGGGTTGTCATGGTTGATGGCTTGAAATATTATCTTCCACATATTTCTTATGTATTTGCACATATATACATAGAGGGCTTTATTTTACATTAATAGTTGTTTTGTAAGAATGTCTTACAGGTTATTATGTCAGTGACCACTGTTCTAGTTTCTCTAATTAATTAAACACTGTTCTTTAGTAGAAATACTTAATGCAATTATTCTCTGTTATTAAAAACTTCGATTATTAATAACTCAGTTATTAAAAACTGGCTTCCTTTTTATTTATTTCTTTACAAGTAGTGGTCTAGTAATTTGGTGTATATGTATAACTTTGTTTAGAAACAGGAATAAAAAGTATCTTATTATGACTTCCCTGGTGGCTCAGACAGTAAAGCGTCTGCATATAATGCAGGAGGCCCAGGTTCCATCCCTGGATGAGGAAGATCCCCTGGAGAAGGAAATGGCGCCCCACTCCAGTACTCTTGCCTGGAAAATCCCATGGATGGAGGAGCGCGGTAGGCTATAGTTCATGGGGTGACAAAGAGTCAGACATGCTTGAGACATTTCACTTTCTATTATGACAAAAATATATTGTAAATTAAAGTAATGTAAGAGTTCTAAAGAATAAAATCTAAATCTGGGAATTGTTTCATTCAGTTTTTAATTAAATAATAATCCTCTTAGACATACAATGCTATATACATGTTAACATGTTTCAACATAGTTAATAAAATTAATATGACTAATTTTAAGTATTTTCATCCTTAGGACATGAAAGATAAAAAATATAAATTCATAAATATACCTAATAACTCTTGCTTTTAAAGTATTGTCTCATAAAATTTACTTTAAGTTAGCTTAGAATTTTGATATTTAAAATTCTGCAAAAAATATTTGTATAAATTACACAATATAATTATCTTATTTTGTTTTACAAGTTTAAGTATTTACTAACAATAGTAAAATAAATACTACATAATTAATTGACATCGAATGTACCCATTGAACATAATATAATTCAGTGTAGGGAATCATGTATGTAATGACTACAGGTGTTAAAACTGAATTGTACAAAGGTGAAAAGAAATATTTGAGTTTATAACACATGCTTAATTGTATTAGTGTTTAACATTGGACTTAAAATGTGTATAAAATGCTATGCATTTCTTTGCACATGAGGTTACTTCACAACTAAGTTATAATAAAAATTTAAAGGATAGTAATATTGTTTTGGGTTTCCCAGGTGGGACAGTGGTAAAAAATCCACTTGCCAGTGCAAGAGATGCAACAGACACAAATTTGATCCCTATGTCAGGAAGATCCTCTGGAATAGAAAATGGCAACCCACACCAGTATTCTTCCCCGAAAAATTCAATGGGCAGAGGAGCCTGGTAGGCTACAGTCCATGGGGCCAAAAAGCATCAGACACAATTGAGCAACTGAGCACACACACACACAGTAATATTGTTTAACAACTTTTTATAAATAGAGTAGACTTGCTCTAAGACAGTGACTTCCAAACTTTGGAATGGATGACAGTAATCTGTGAAGTTGGGCACAATCTTAATAACGAAGTCAAAATCTTCAGGGAATACAACTCATGCATGAGGATTTTTAATAATCGCTCCAGATGATTTTCTTGGTCATCAAAGAGTGTGGTCAATTTCCAAAGATAGATCCAATTTTTGGTGTCTTATGAGAGCTACCCTTTGAACCACTTTGGCAGAGCAATTTAATAAAATAATAAGTATTTTATATTAACTAGTAGCATAAGACAATAAAATAATTTTTAAATGATTTCCAACCAGGAAGAATGAGTTAGAAAACTGTAAATACAACTGAGTGTAGGAATAAGAGAGAGAAAGAAAAAAAATTCATTACTCATGCATCAAATAAATGTTTATTGGATTACCTCTAAAATATTCTTAGTTCTAAACTTCTATTATTCTCATTATTTATATAAACACAGACAGATCTAATACCAACCTTAGGTGAATAAAGAAAAGAAAGCTATCCTTCACTAACTTATCTCACAAGATTTTGAGTGAATCAAATGTAAATTTGGAATCTTTAGTCTATCAGAGTAGCAATACCCTGAGAGTTGAGTGTGAATCTCAGTTCAAAAAATCTATGATATGTGAATCTTTATGCAAGATATTATATCTGAGATTTGTTTTGCTTTCCTCTTCTCTATTAGAGGGTAAAACCATATAACCTATATCAATATATAAATTAATACATGAAACACCAAAGGGGAACTGGCTTATATTAAACTTTCAATAAGTAGTGGGTTTTTATTATTGTTATCTGGGCTAAGAAGGAAAGAATATAGTTATTTTTAAAATGTGTTGGTTATTAATCTGTTCTTGGAAGTTATTTTGACACTGATATAGACTGAAAACCTAACAACACCAAAATATCAATCAAAATGTTGAGATAAACTCATATCAAAGAAAAAGTAACTATACAGTTAGAGATTAGCTCAACAGTTCTGAATTTAAAAAGCTCAACTGACTTGGAAGTAGAAATTTTCAGAATTATTAAATCCACAAATAGCATTTGTAGGGCTCTCACCTTAAGTATAAATAGTGCCAACTATTTTCAAGTGTCTTAAGAACTCATGTGGATAGTCTGTTGAGCCACTAGTACAATAAATGTTTACTTCTCTTCACATATATACATCCCTGCTGGCATGAATGTAACAGATTTCAGTTTGCCAGCTTCCCTGAGGAATAATATTCAAGAGATAAATTGTTTTTAAAAAATAGCTGTTGCTAGTAGGACTTGCCATCTCCTCTTGAATTCAAAGGAATTATTGTCTTCATTTATATATACAACATGTATTTACTGCATGTCTACTATGTACAAGACATTGTTTCATGAATAAATATAATGATTAGATTAATAGTATTTATTCAGTCTTTAACCACATGAGATACAGTTGAGATACCGAGATTTAACCACATGAGATACAGTTCTATAATGCTTTTCACAATCAGTTTTTGGAATAAAAACGGTTCAACATTTTAATCAAAGAGAAGAAATCCAGAGAGTTGTCTGAATACTGAAAGTAGAATCGTGATTTTTAAATTCCAGCTTTCCATCATCTCCTGCATGGTGCATAGAGATCTCTCTTGGCTTCTAAGATTTCATTACTCTGCCCAGTGCTGTTGTTTTATCTATATTTCCATTCTAGATCCTCTGCCTTCCTTACTATTTGACATTTAGATACAAACCCCTCTGTGAATTCTATTATTCAGAACACCTTGAAAGAATAAGAGAGTTGACAAAATGGGAGATGTATCCAAGACATCTGGAGTGGATTTTTACTCAGGAACTTAATATGAATTATTTGATGGCATCCCTGTAAGTTAATACATGTAGATGAGGTTCTTATTGAAAGGAAAAAGGGCTTAAACAATAGGAATGTCTTTTAATTACAATGCTGGTCATGTATTTTCTGCTGTGGATCTCTATTGATCTTCCTACCTCCAACAGCATTCCTATGCAACATATCACAGTCTAAAACTGCCAATTTCAGAAAAGATTACCCTAATCAATCCATCATACGCAAGTCAATACTATTTTGTTGTAAAACAAGAGTTCCCTATTTAGGAAAAAAGTAAACTCTTCAAAATAATTGGGATAGTTTATATGTGATAAGACAGCACAGTAATGCTCAAAATTCTCCAAGCCAGGTTTCAACAGTACATGAACTGAAAAGTTCCAGATGTTGAAGCTGGATTTTGAAAAGGCAGAGGAACCAGATATCAAATTGCCAACATCCGCTGGATCATTGAAAAAGCAAGAGTTCCAGAAAAGCATCTACTTCTGTTTTATTGACTACACCAAAATCTTTGACTGTGTGGATCACAATAAACTGTGGAAAATTCTGAGAGAGATGGGAATACCAGACCACCTGACCTGCCTCCTGAGAAATCTGTATGCAGGTCAGGAAGCAACAGTTAGAACTGGACATGGAAAAAACAGACTGGTTCCANTAAAGGAGATCAGTCCTGGGTGTTCATTGGAAGGACTGATGTTGAAGCTGAAACTCCAATATTTTGGTCCCCTGATGCAAAGAGCTGACTCCTTTGAAAAGACCTTGATGCTGGGAAAGATTGAGCGCAGTAGTAGAAGGGGATAACTGAGGATAAGATGGTTGGATGGCATCATAAACTCAATGGACATGGGTTTCGGTGGTCTGTGGGAGTTGGTGATGGACAGGGAGACCTGGCGTTCTGCAGTTCATGGGATCTCAAAGAGTTGGACACGACTGAGTGACTGAACTGAACTCAGTTGACTAGATGGATCTTTTTTTTGGCAAAGTAACATCTCTGCTTTTTAATTATCTGTCTAGGTTGGTCATAACTTTTCTTCCAAGGAGTAATCATCTTTTAATTTCATGGCTGCAGTTACCATCTGCAGTGGTTTTGGAGGGCCCCAAAATAAAGTCTGCCACTGTTGCCCTATCTATTTGTCATCAAAAGACCCTGATGCTGGGGAAGATTGAAGGCAGGAGGAGNCTTTTTAATTATCTGTCTAGGTTGGTCATAACTTTTCTTCCAAGGAGTAATCATCTTTTAATTTCATGGCTGCAGTTACCATCTGCAGTGGTTTTGGAGGGCCCCAAAATAAAGTCTGCCACTGTTGCCCTATCTATTTGTCATCAAAAGACCCTGATGCTGGGGAAGATTGAAGGCAGGAGGAGAAGGGGACTACAGAGGATGAGATGGATGGATGGCATCACCAACTCAATGGACATGCGTTTGAGTAAACTCAGAGTTGGTGACGGACAGGGAAGCCTGTCATGCAGCAGTCCATGGTGTTTCAAAGAGCCAGACGTGACTGAATGACTGAACTGAACTGTTTCCCTGGGAAATCTAATTTATCTCTGCCCTGACATATCCTCCAAGAAGTATCTGGTCATGATGTTTTTTTTCTTTATGTTCAGCTCCCATTTGTAAAGCCCATAACACAAAGGCTCATAAAACATTAATCTAGCAAAGCAGAGGCCCAGCAAGGCCTAAGTGGTAAATCACTAGCTAGAATACCCAGAATATCCTTTAGGAGATAGTCATGAAGAAAGGTTGGAACCATTTCAAACACTTTTGAAACCCTTTCATAGGTTTAACATTTATTTATTTATTTGGTTGTACTGGATCTTTAGTTGCTGCCTATGAACTCCTAGTTGCAGCATGTGGGATCCCCAACCAGGAATTGAATCCAGGCCCCCCTCATTGGTTGCTTGAAGTCTTAGCCACTGGACTACCAGGAGAGTCCCCCATAGGTTAATCTTATATGTGACATCATGATGCCAAATTTCTGAACTGTATTGAGGCATGGAAGTCTGCATCAGGCAGACATGGGTTGAATGAATCTTACATCATTAACTTTCTACTGAATGACTGTAGACAAAGATATTTAAATTTTTTAAACATGCATTTTTTTCATTTGTGAAAATGAGATTATAGTAATTATAATCATATTAAAAAATCAAATAAGCTAACGCACAGAGATCACTTATCACTGTGCCTGTAGCATGTTAATACTTCTCACTGGTCTCTGGTAATCACTCTCGGAGCTCAGAGACTCCTGCTATGTGTGTGCCTCAACAGGCCATCTTTGCGCCCTAAACTGTGCCTGTTATCTTGTGAGTGGTCTTTATCAAAATCTCATTTCAAGCATGTAAGGGAAGTTGCTTCCTGCTAGGAATCTAATTAATACTCCATCTATAAGCTGATGGCTTCCAAATTTATCTCTTACCAGACCATTTCCTTGAATTCTAGACTCCTAAATTCACTTTCCTATTTTATAACTACATAATAAAAAAATTAACATTACCTACAGAAAGGTCTGGCCTTTGCAGTTAGCTCCTGGGTGGTAATCTCTAAGCCCCAAGAAGAGTATCTTTGTTTATCCAGAGGACTTGGGCCACACAGGATATATAACAATATAACTAATTTATCTTAAGGCCTTTGGGTCATGAGGTATCAGCAAACCCCTAGAAAGGCTGGAGACCTACAGGTCAGTCAAGCAGGTTGTCAGCCATGTATATATGACCAAACCTCAATAAAAACTCTGGACATCAAGTGTGAGCTTTCTTGGTTGGCATTACACCATGCCTATTATCACTCACTGTTTCCTGGAAAAGTTAGGACTCCCTACAAAACTGTTGTTGGGAAAAGACAACTGGAACCTGAAGGTAGACCTTTCCTGGACTCTGCCCCATTTGCTTCTTCTCTTAGCTGATCTTATTCTGTATCCTTGTCATAAACTGTAATGGTGAGATAGCAGCTTTTGGTCATTCTGAGAGTTCTAATGAATTATCAAACCTGAGGGTAATCTTGCAGACTCCTAAAATGGCACTTGGTATCAGAAGTGAAGATGATCTTGTTGACCCTCAAACTTTGAAACTGATGTTAAAGGTAAGGGTGTTCTTGGAAACTCCTGAAGAAAGCAAAATCTCTGCCTTAATGTATAGTAAATACTAAAAGACATTCCAAACTTGGTTTCTCAACTCTTTCATCTCTAAAACTGTTTCCCCTTCAATTGTCTCCACCAATGATGATGGCAACTCTTTATCATTCCAATTACATAGGACAAAAACCTTGATGTCATCCTTAATCCTTTCTTTCTAGCACATCTCACATCCAATTTATTAGAAATCTTATCAGGTTTACCATCAAATATATACAAAAAGCTGTTAACTATATTTCTGGTACACTGAATTGAGCTATTGTCTATCAAATGGATTATTATAAAATAAATGGCACTGCCCTTACATATTTATATATCTAGGTTTAGCCAGTAGCAATTCATACCTTATGGTATGTATTTAATAAATCTGGTGACTGACTTATGAATTTTAGTTAGCATAGAATGATTTTAGTTAGCACAGCTATGGATACTATGAGGGTAGGTAAGAAGAAATATACTCAGAGGCCACTGAAATTTGAAGTCCTAAGGCTTGACTTGATACATAAAGGATTCTAAAGCATGAGGCAAATGAGTGGCTTGTGATTCTCCAGGCAAGTAAAGGGAAACATTATACCTCTACATAACCAGTCCATCTAGAGAAAATTGTTTCAATAAGAGTAGAGAAAGCACAATGCAATCCTACTTGAGTCTCAGAGCTATACCCAGAGGTCTCAAGTTCAAAATGGGGGACACAACAGGGATAATGGGGACAAAGTGGACAGAGAATGCCAGAACCCCTACCATGTGCGTGAGGCTGGATCTAAGCTGCAAGACAAGCTCCATCACACCCACAGGGCTTCAACCTGGTAACAGCCTATCCTAGAAAATGGACTGAGCTCAGGTGTTACATGTAGTGTATCACTACTTCCTGGAAGGTAGGGGCTGCAGCCTATTACTCTTTTAGTTGATGCCAGAATATGTTTTTCCTATTTCTTCTTTTGCTGCTATGAGGGAAAGCAATTATGTCATTAATAAAAAGCAAACAGTGCTTTTGACCACATCAAAGCTAAAACCCTTTGGTCTCTAAAGCCTTTTGGTATAAGTTCAATACGTGCAAAGGTCAATTTTCCATTCAGAATGTTCCAGTTTGTGAAAGCCAATAGAATTAATGCTGCATTTTCATTCTTTCTTACTGCTATTAAAATTTGCTTGCACAGATTCATGAGAAAATAAGCACCTTAGAGGCTGATTTCCAGAATGGTAATTTAAGTGCTGTGCTCACTAGGGGGTACCAGAGTCATGATAAGTGGCTTTGTCCTAGGCTCACCGAGCCCTAGATCTATCCTTTCATTTAATTTTTCTTTGTCCTTTTCATATATCTGCTGAATGTGGGTCTCTGCCTGGTATAACGAGATAGGGCAGGTAAAAAGCTGGACAGTTTAATGAGAAGGCAGTTGTATTTGTCAGGAGTCTTTTGGTAATATATGCAGATCTAATTCACACTACACTGAGCAAAAATGAGACTTAACTGCCTCTATAACTGAAAATAAACTCTGGGCCTGATTGGAGACAGGAATTCTTTCTTCATTGCTCAGTTTTCCCTTCTTCTATGTTACTTTTGTTACCACTTGATGTTTTCCCAGTTGATGACACAAATGACCAACAGAATATCACACTCAAGAAAGAGATCTGCCTCAAAAGTTCTATCCAAATCCTATGAAGGACTCCGTCTGGCCTGCATTGGGGTTATTTGGTGGGAGTAGGAGGGACAAAGGAAGGACGCACTATTGGGTCATCGGGAAAGAAAGCCAACCTCGTCTGAACCAGAGACTCGGAAGATGTCCTCAAAGGGATTGTGATTGAACAACACAAATGAAGGCAACCCAGAAATGTCACAGCACTCTTTTAGAAATTCTTTAAAAATGATGACTGCACTTTGGTTTATGACGAGCTTAGTGTTATCTTGATTCAGTGGTTGTTTACAATTAAAAGTCACTTTATAATTTTTTAATCAAACTGGGGCTCTTTTAATCTAAGGGGGGTAGTGGTAAGTGCATAGTAATTAGTCCAGGATAATAAGCATTACGCAAGATGTCCTGGGCAAACCGGGAGTTCTGAGCAGTCCTCCTCTTACTTCACAGCATCATTCATTCATCCTTCATCATGGATGTTTGACTGCCTGCTGTCCTGACAATGTTACTGACCCACCCCTAGAGAGACCGGCTCACCTCATTGTTCATTTCTGATGGCCACACTGCAGATCCCTTTGTCTCAAGATGATCCCGCTTAGATGTGCACCATCCTTCTGTCTCTCTACCTGTTCTCTCAGCTTGTGATATCTCAATTTCAGCTCTCCAGACAGTGGCTGATTAGGTAGCCTGCTGTTTTTTCTAATTCCTACTTTTGTCCAGGTCAGCAAGGTTATAAAGCAGCAAATGGTCCTTCACAGCTCTTCTTTTGGCTCTGTCCCAGGATGCTGCTGTTACCGATTTTATCCTGCCACTTTAAAGTTCTTATCCTGCCACATGATTTAAAGTTAACATGATGAAGCAGCTCAAGAAACTTTATAAGGTGGGCCCACGACTAACAATAATTACTTGAACTACTGTGTGCTGCTGGGAATGCCAAGCAGAATGTGACTCTGGAGAAGCTCAGGTTTTATCTTTTTGCCCCAGAAAAGAATACCATTAACCACCAATGTCTCTAGCAACTGTGTTCACTGAACATATATTTTATCTTATGAAAGACTGAAACATGAGAATATATCAGAAACACGACAGCACTTATTTTGTGCTTTGAACTGGCAGAAGTGAAATACCAAACCATATACAGTAGATTCTTGCCATCTCAGAGATTATATGATGGTGTCTACCATCTCTATAGGATGATAGACTTGAAAATCATTTTTCCACAATGAATTTTATATAATAACATGGCTCTAAAGTATAATGGAAGTGGTGGGGATAGAATGTCTAAGGAGGGGTAACTATTTGTCAGGTGCAAAACGATGGATTACTTGTAGGAAGAGGAAAATGCAGGTAGAAAACTTATGAGAGTATGGAAAGTGTTATGAGAGTACGGGCAGTTCAAAAATCATGAGTTATTTGGTGGCTGCTACTAGAAAATTGAATATGAGCTTTAACACAGTGGGAGGTAAAGCTGGACCAGTAATAGACAAAAACCAGTTATGAAGGGCACCTTTTAAGAAAGTACTTTCTAAGTAAAGAAACGTCACAGTCTCGAGTAGTAAAACAACAACAGTTCAGGCTGGCTTAAGCAGAAATGGAGATTTTTAAGAAAAATCTAGGTAGTTTCATGAAACCCCCAGGTGAGAAAACAGTCATTCCTCAGAATTAGAAACAAGTAGGAGCAGGGTTATTAAGATATCATCTCTCACTTCTGTTCTTTTTTGTGTGGGTCTGCTTCATTCTGATCTTCCCAATGAGACCAGCTTTCTGTTCTTCACAGTTCACAGAGGAGACATGGCCACGCTTCAGATTTACTCCTGAGTTTACTTGTTATACATACAGCAGCTGGCAGAGACCAGCTAATCTCTCTTGGTTCCAATTCAAAATTCCTGGAGAGAGGATCTAATTGGCCCAGCTGTATCAGCCCTTGGTCTAATCAACTAACTTAACCATAAAGATTGAATATTAGCCTTGACTCCACTTCTGAGGATGAGGAAGCTGGGGGAATCACTATGGAATCACTGAGTAAAGTAAGGCAAATTACATAAATAAAATTTGATAAAACGTCACTTTGATTGTCTACCCAAGGATGGAATTGTGTGTGATATACTAGGGGATATTGAAATCGTGAAAGATATTAGTGGAAAGGAAGTTGTTTTGTGTCTTGGCCTCTATTAGCATAAATGAGAGAATAGTGGGAGACATTTTCTCTACACTCTTCCTTGATTTTGGTAACATCCTACCATGTATCTGTAAGCATTCTCTATTATCCATTTCTCTGGAGATAGAATTTCTTATAAAGAATTGTCACTGAATTTAACCACATCCTTAACCGAGGCAATATATGTTGAAGTTTTGAAATTGACTTTAGCTCAAAAGACCTTTAGGTTGCTCTGAAACAAATGCCAAGTTGCTAGCATAATGCACTCACATTAATCAAGATCATGAGAGTGAAATATAATCCAATCTATTAATTTATAATGAGAAATGTATTTGTCACAGACATGGCAAAACTTGAATCGCATAACCCAAGCATTCTCAAATTACATGAAAAACCATACAGCAATCTTAAGTTTACTTAATATCACTTTGGGATCAGAACAAAGGTAATTGGCCCAATGAATGTAATAATCACAGATAGCACAATTGCAGGTTTGTGTTTTATCTGTAAAAACTCTAAAGAGGTACTGTTTTCAGTCCCAATTTGCAGATGAGATGAAGACACTGATACGTGGGTTATTATGTTCAAATCCCATGTCTAGTAAGTCACAAAACCAAATTCCAACCCTGGAATCTTTCTCCAAAGTCACTACTCAAACTTTGCATCCAGAGTACAAGATGTCTCATCTTCTTGGTAGTAAATTAACTAAAACTCTTTCCATTAACATTTTTTAGGTGTGTCATCTGCATTTTCCTGTTTTTGTCTAAAGAATGCAAATGTCTAACTTATCTTCTCTCTGATGGCCATATTCTTTCTTCAGATGTATCAGGTACCTTCAGACAGGAGGCATTCTGACTTCTAAGGTGGCTTTGCAAATTTTCATTCTCATTCATTATGTTTTGATTTCACAGTTTTAATTCTTAAAGTGTGACTTAATTTCCAGGTGTTTCTAAAGTACTTTACTCCCAATTTCAATGTGATAATGGTACCAAAGAATCCATCAAATTGTTCTGCAGGTTGAATTTTATTTGCCCATAATGAGTTTGATAAGTAAAACTATTCTATTTGCCACTTATTTGTTATACAAACATAAAATCTGCCTTTGTACTTAAGCATAGATCTATTTTAAAATTTCTATACCAAAATATTTTTAGAATTTAAACTTGATATTTTCTTTCAGTTATTATCTTACATGTATATTTTTGCCTCTGATTATCATTTGTCACTTCTATTAATTTTCAAATCCTTCCCACTTTCCCATAAATCATCTAAGAACTTTTCAGTCTTCATAAGATGAAGGAGAACTTCATCTTAATAAGATGGAAGACTCTTCTATTTCTTTCTTAAATCATAGCATATGCATGACACAGTCTCTCTCATATCTGTAGTAAGTAGTAGTCCTAGATTGTCATTCCATGTGGAACTCCTGAATACAGAGTCTAGTTAGTACCCACACACACACCAAACACACACACACTTGGATATTTATACATTGTTCTCTGTCCCTGTTCTTAATCAGCACAATGCTATCTTGATATCACTACTGGTTGCTCCTTTATTTGTGTCTCTATGGCACACTGAGATTCATCCTAAACATAAAAAAGAAAATAAAAAATAAACTGTACATTATCTATTTTCATGCTTTCACAACTCAGAGGAGTTTTTATCATGATATTTGATAATGTTTATAATCACTTACTATACACAAAATTAGTGTTTTACTAATTCTTCACAAAAATTCCATGAGGTACTTTTATCCTCTTACACATGAAAAAGAGGCACAGGGATTTGAGCCAGTTGAAAATGGCTTAACTAATAAATGACAGAGCTGGAATCTGTACTCAGTACAGCTATATTTTTCTCATGAGCAACTGTTCTTAAGAATAATTGGTAAAATGAGCTCAATTAGGTTCGGTTGTTCTGTTTCTTTTTGCCAAACCTGCCAAAATATATAGATAATGATTTGCCTTAAGAAGAATATTTAGCCATTTACATGAAAGATGGAATCAGTTTCTACCAAAAATTACTACTCTACCAGAAATTCATGTATCAGACTTCCTGGGAAGAACACAGACTCTGCAGTTTATGTACTCAAATCTAAAATGTTCTTAGCATATGAAATATGAAAATGTGTTTGGACCTTTTGGGACAATTGAAGGAAACCTATGAATTTGAGACATGACAGAAGAAATGGACATTAAGTAACCACCTTGAAGTCAGAGGCAACCTGAAAACTATTAACTTTTTATTAGAAGTAGGAATGAGAATCACTGATTTGTCATACAATGTTCCTTAGCCACAGTTTTCAAACTAATCAAAGGTCAAAGTTAGTGACATGCCTGCATGCTAAATGACTTCAGTCATATTCAAATTTTTGCAATCCTATGAACTGTAGCCTGCCAGGCTCCCCTGTCCATGGGAATTCCCCAGGCAAAAGTACTGGAGTGGGTTCCCATGCCCTCCTCCAGGGGATCTTCCTGACCCGGGACTGAATGCACATCACTTATATCCCATGCAGTGGAAGGTGTGTTCATTACCACTAGGGTCACCTAATATTAAATAATTAGAGCTGAGGCAAGCAATGATGACAGGAGTCTGGCAGAAGGAATTAGCTATGTAACCTGGATGTGGTATCCTTCCACAGGTAGGCTCTGCTTTCACTCTATAAATCTGTTACAATTTTGAGGCACCTCTCAGCACATTTTTGTAGTTTCAAAAGAAAACCTGCGAGTGTAGATTCTACTGAAAAGTTATCAGGAAAGACAGCAGAGAGGTTTACATCACAAGACAGGCCACACTCCCCAAATCCCCATGTCTCTCTTCTTGGTTATGTAACACGGAGTCTCTTCCTAAGCACTTTTGGCTCTTACATTCATTCACTGTCTATTTCTCTCCCTCATCCCCAGGATAGACACAAACTCTATCCTAACACTCTCAATCATAAGAACCAGCTGACATAGTAGAGCTTCATGAAGAGTGCCTTTTCCTTCCAAACACTCACTGTATGGAACCTGGAGGAAGACTACTGTCAGGCAAGAAGTCTCCCCCATTCTGCTGTATTGTAACTGACCAAAAATCTATTTCACGCCAGCCATTTAAAAATTGGCTTTCTCAGGCTTCAATTCATGATTCCTGGGAGAGCTCTGGGGAAAAAAGCCTAGATTAAGCCCTGAGCATTTGGAGTAGGAGCACTGACTCCAACACCCTAGATTACCAGAGAACTAACCCTAGGGGTATCAAATAGTGAGAACTCACACAAAGGAAACCACTGAAATACAAGAGCTGGTATCACTCAACCATAGTCCCTGCTCAGGACACCTCATCTAAACAACAAACAAAACAAAAATAAAAAACCAATCATCAGCAGACAGGATTACCACTTCACTCAGTCTTGCCCATCAGAGGAAAGACAAACAAACAAAAATTAAGCACAGATCTCACCCTGAAAGAATCTTACACAAACCACTGGACAGAAACAAAAAGGAAGTAAGAATTCAACCTTTAAGTCTTGGAAAAGAAGACTTCAAACACAAAAAGTAAAAAAAAATAATAATAATAATAATGAAAAAGCAGAGAAATACTACACAAATGAAGGAACAGACTAGAAACACAGAATTCCAAATAAATGTAGAGGAAATAGGGAAACTGCCTGAAAAAGAATTCAGAATAATGATAGCAAATATGATAAAAAAAAAAAAAACCTTGAAAGCAAATTGGAGACAATGCAAGAATCAATTAACAAAGGCCTAGAAGAATTAAAGAGTAAAAATGCACAGATAAACACAATTACTGAAATTAAAAATACTCTAGAAGGAATCAATAGCAGAATATCTGAAGCAGAAAAACAAATCAGTGAGCTGGAAAATAAAATGGTGGAAATAACCTTTGAAGAACAGAATAAAGTAAAAAGAATGAAAAGAACTGAAGACAGGCTCAGAGACATCTGGGACCATATCAAAAGCAACATTTGAATTATAGGGGTCCCAGAAGAAGAAGAGAAAAAGTTAAGTATGAGAAAATTTTTGGAAAGATTATAGTTCAAAATTTCCCCAATGTGGAAAAGGAAATAATCAATCAAGTCCAAGATGCACAAGCAGTCCCATACAGGATAAACCCAAGGAGAAACACACCATGACACATACTAATCAAACTAACAAAGACTAAACACAAAGAAAGAATATTAAAAGCACCAAGGGAGAAACAATGAGTAACATACAAGAGAAACCCCATACGCTTAACAGCTGATCTTTCAGTAGAAACTATGCAGGACAGATGGGAATGACAGGATATATTTAAAGTACCGAAAGGGAAAAATCTACAACCAAGATTACTGTACCCAGCAAGGATCTCATTAAAAATTGATGGAGAAATAAAAAGCTTTCAGACAAGCAAAAGTTAAGAGAATTCAGTACCACCAAACCATCCTTACAACAAACATAAAGGGAATTATATAGTCAAGAAATACAATGGAAAAAAAGATCGACAAAATTGACCCCAAACAATTAAGAAAAAGGCAATAAAAACATACATATCAATAATTACTTTAAACATATTAAATGCTCCAATCAAAGGACACAGACTGGTTGAACGGATAAAAAAAATAAGANGATTCATGGGGTCACAAAGAGTCGGACACGACTGAGCGACTGAACTGAAGTGAGCTGAAGCCATAACTAAAATTGCAGCCTATCTTTATTGAAAGTCTGCATTGTATTTATATAATAATGTGTTATTATTATTAATAATATTAATAATATATAAATTATAGTAATAATGATAGTTTTACATTTATGTAATATTGTGGAGGAATGTATTCCAGGCCAGAATATTGAAGTGGGTAGCCTTTCCCTTCTTTAGTGGATCTTTCCAACACAGGGACTGAACCCAGGTCTCTCACATTGCAGGCAGATTCTTTACCAGCTGAGCCACAAGGGAAGCTCCACTAAATGATGTGGGGGGATGTATTAGGAGAAGCCAGCAGGTCTTCATCAGGGGTGATGTTGCCCTCAGGGTGTCTGTATATATGCATGTATAAAATCTGGCTGCCCCAGCTCTTAGTTGCATCACATAGGATCTCCCATCTTTGTTGTGGCATGCTGGATCTTTACTTTCAGCATATGAATTTTTAGTTGTGGCATAAGGGATCTAATCTCCTGACCAGGGATTGAACTTGGGACCCCCTGCAGTGGCAGTGTGGAGTCTTAGCCACTGGACCACCAGAGAAGTCCCTAGAAACACTTTTGCTTATCACAACTGGGGGGTGGGGACCTCTACTGACATCTAACAGGCAGAGGCCAGGGATGCTTCTAAACATTCTACCATGTACAAGACAGCTCCCCACAACAAAGAATTATCTGGTCTCAATGTCAACAGTACCAAGGACAAGAAACTCCAGCCTCAGCAATGGATATTTTGAGAATGGCACTTAGCACATCACAATGATGGGTAATTTCATCTTCTTATGCTGAATGCCTTCTGTCCTTATCCATAAGATGTGTATTCCAGCCGTTTAGGTAGATTTTCCATTATTTAACTTTACTTTGCCTGCCCTTTTATAATATGGCACAGACTATTCATCTTAAGTCTTACAGGGGCATTATGCATCCCTTTTACAGTGACAGTCCTGGTTGAGATCCAATCTTTATCTGCTGTAAAACAGAGATACTGTATATCATTTACTCATCTCTGCTTATTTCCTATTTTTGTTTGTCTGACAAAAGTTTCTTGGTTGCATAAAACAAAACCATAGTTTAATGTACACATTCTATACACTTGGTGAAAATTTTCAGTTCAGTTCAGTTCAGTCGCTCAGTAGTGTCCGACTCTTTGCAATCCCATGAATTGCAGCACGCCAGGCCTCCCTGTCCATCACCAACTCCCAGAGTTTACCCAAACTCACATCCATCAAGACGGTGATGCCATCCAGCCATCTCATCCTCTGTCGTCCCCTGCTCCTCCTGCCCCCAACCCCTCCCAGCATCAGAGTCTTTTCCAATCAGTCAACTCTTCACATGAGGTGGCCAAAGTATTGGAGTTTCAGCTATAGCATCAGTCCTTCCAGTGAAAACTTTGGGTCCTCAAAAACATATACAGTACAACAGTTACAAAGATCATATTATTACTTCAATTTAGTAATTTCTGGAGGCCTTAGTACTTCCCTGTCTGGAGAAAACTATCTACATTGGAGCTTTGCCATGCAGAGATATTCAGAGTTAACTATGGACCCCAGATAGCTCAGTTGGTAAAGAATCTGCTGCAATGCAGGAGACCCCAGTTCGATTCCTGGGTCTGGAAGACCTGCTGGAGGAGGGATGGGCTACCCACTCCAGTATTCTCAGGCTTCCCTTGTGGCTCAGCTGGTAAAGAATCCACCTGCATTGTGGGAGACCTGGGTTGGGAAGATCCCCTGGAAATGGGGAAGGCTACCCTACCCACTCCAGTATTTTGGCCTGGAGAATTCCATGGACTGTATAATCCATGGAGTTGCAAAGAGTCAGACACGACTGAGCAACTTTCACTTATGGACCCCAGACTCCTATTTAGCTTCAGATGCCAAGTCCCTCCTCACATGCCAGTATGAACAGAAGTTTGTTTCTTTTGTTGTTAGTCACCCTTCACTTGTGGTTCATCAATTTTTCCTTACTTGTGTCTGTTGTGAGAAGGTAGGGAATTGTAAAGAAGAATATGAGTGCTGGGTTCACTACTTGGAATTCAGATCTTGAGTCTGACACTTAGTAGTATTTTACCTTAGAAAGTTTCCTAATGTCTTTATGACTCAGATTCCACACTTGTATTTATGGGAACAATAAAAGATAGTTGTGAAAGTAGAAAGTGAGGAATGTATGCTAAGTATGCAGATCATAACACTCATGCAGCAAGTTCTCAATAGAAATTTTGTTGTGATCATCAATATTGATATTTATCTCTCATGTGTCAGATCTTCCCTGTCTTTTCTCTGTGTTAATGGTGATGGAATAATCTCCCTTCCAAATGTCTCTGTTTCACTCCTTTCCATATATTCTTGGTTGAAGATTAGAAATTTTAAGATAGCACTGGCAGAGACAAAATGTAGCATGTTTAATTTCTCTCTGGCAAGAAATGTAATATATTTTGCTTACAAAGAATCTCAAAAGTCTTCCTCAACTTTCTTTAGTGATATCTTTCACAAATCTTAAATGTAGGGGCAGAATATCTACAAAAACATTGTAGTTGTTACAAAAAGCAATTTGATATGCTATTCTTGTTTTGTTTTCTGTTTTCAACTTTTTTCTGGTATAACTGAAGTGAACTAAAGTACATATATCTAAAATATGAAATTTTATCAGTTTTGAATCAAGAAATCATAGCTACCATCAACATAAATGTTTCCATCACCCACGAAGATTTCCTCATGCCCTTTTGTAACTATGTTTACTTTTTACTTTTTCATATAAGGCCAGGAGGTAAGAACAAGAAGGTAAGAACAAGAATAAGAGGTAAGAACAAGGAGGTAGATTTAAGCAAATCTCATTTTCTGAACTAGACATACAGAATTATAACTAAATTATGAAGAAAGTAACGAAAGCTTTTCCTTTGAAATCCAAGTGGGACATGGAATTGTGTTAGAATACAGATTCTTAGATCCCATGACTGTATAGTATTTACTCATTTGTTCATTCAACAAATATACATATAACCATCAACTAGGTTCCCTTTCATGTGAGGACACAGGGCTAAAGAAGATAAATTCCCTGGAAAGACTTATTGAGGAGAGAAGCAATAAACTAAAATCTTATGAGATGAGTAGGAAGTCCCACATTACTTTTTTTAAATGCAATTTGAAAAGAAGTGGCAACAACAGAAAAATACTGTTGAAAGCACTAAGTTGTGAGATGTCTTATCACAAAAAGAATTTGTAAATATCATTTATATGTAATAAGGCTTCTATAACAAAGCTGAATTTTTCATACCGGGCCCTAGTTTTAGAAGAGACTGTGAAGAGGAGAAGCATGACTCATATTTAAAATAAGTATATGTTAATACAATTTAAACATACTGAATTATCTTCAAAATTCTTAGAGGGAAAATAAGACTAGTCAAGAGCAGTAAAGTTCAGGATGAACATTTTTAGATAATGGTGCAAAAAAAATCAGCAATTTATCAAATCAGTTCTATAAAGAAAATTTTCAACAAATCAAATAAGTTCATAATTGCTTAAAGGACAACATAAAATTTACTTGCTTAGGGTAGATAGGGAATGTACATATTATGCTACTGTGCTCCAGTTTTCTTTGAAAATAGTGTACATCTTAAAGTTAATAAATATTTAAAATGTTTAATAAACAAATCTTCAGAAAGACAAAATAGCTCCTCTAGGATTTACTGTTGAGTGTACTATGTGACACTTATTTTACACATGTTGTCTCATGTAAATTTAAAACAACTCAGTTATGTATCATGTCTTCCATTTAAGGGAGAAATTGATGATAGCCAGTTGACACACTTGCAGACAAAAACCTACAGCTTGATGATTACAAGCTGGATCATAATCCAACAGTTACTGACAGAAAAGCTAATCTCTGGGGAGATCAGAGTGTATAACTTTGGAAGAGTGAACATCTGTCACAATTAAGTTTATAACTAAAGTGATGATTAAGCTTCTACATAATTACAAATATAGTTTAAGAGGTAAATGTCAAAATAGTTAATGGCCCTTACCTCTTTTTGGTAAGATTGTGGTGGATTTTGAGTCTTTCTTCCTTTTCTGCTTATAATCAAGTCTTTCTACAGTCAATATGTCTTATGTTTTCTAGTAGTTAGGATAAACCAAATGATTTTGTGATTAAAAACAAAATCAGCACCTGAATCTCAGCAGCTTAACAACATGCAAGTTTACTCCTATCTCCTACAACTTGTCTAACACGGAATGGTAGGGTGGCTCGGTACATTGCATTTGCTCTAGGACCTCTGTGTGGACATTGCTATCATCATCATCATGGCATGGGGAAGAAAATGTTACAAACTGATCATCAAAGCCTCCTGCAAGAAGTGATTCAGTATTCTTGCTCACATTTCACCACTTAAAGAAAATCACGTGACTTTGCTTAGCTTCACAGCTTGTGAAAAAATGCAATTCTGATTTGTGCCTAAAACCAAAGCCAAGAACATTTGGTGAATAGCACTTAATAACTATAAAACTTACTAACTTGTAATGTTCTAAAATATATTACATAGTTTTTAAAAATCTACTTATTTAAAATTTAATTATACCAATTCTCCTGGAAAGTTTATTGACTCCTATTAACCAACATTGGAGAAGGAAATGGCAACCCACTCCAGTGTTCTTGCCTGGAGAATCCCAGGGACGGTGGAGCCTGGTAAGCTGCCATCTATGGGGTCACACAGAGTCAGACATGACTGAAGTGACTTATCAGTAGCAACCAACATTATGATGTTAAAACCAAGATTATTTCTAGTGTTGCTCATAGGAAGCTATTTACACCTCCAACCTGTCCAGTTATATTCAGTTACTTCAAGTTCCAGGGTTGGCTACCTCCACAGGGTTACTTCTTAAATGGTTATACACCAAGGTCAGGGCATACTAGACTCTTCATGATCTTTTCTGACCTACTTGTTCTTATTCTTAGGCATTCCTAGCTGACATACTCTCTGTTTCAAACACAGTAGACATGTCACCATGCTACAGATTCACCACATTCATTCACAGCTCTGTACCTTTGGAATTTCTAATCCTATCTAACCTTCATAAATTTTGAGACTCAATTTAAATGTCAACTATATTTATTATCTCTAACAAGCTGATCTCCTTGCTCTCACTTCCTGTTTTGTCATAATACTTTTTATGTGACATTTTTCCCACTTAACATTCTGTATTATAATTTACTTTCAATACCAGATTTTAAATACTTGAAGAATAGGATACATTTTACTCATATTTGGTTCTTCTTTGGCCAATAAAGGGCTTTATTAGAAATTGACTTATTTAATCAGTATGTATCATCAGTATAAAGTAAGTTTACAAAGAAAAAAATGACCTTAAAATAATAATTTCCTTCAACTATATCTTCAAATTAAGTATGATGTTACAGGAGCTAATGCAAAATGACTTCCCTTGATCTAACACTGAGAGGTGATGAAGAAGTTAGCCCAAATTAAAGAAGAACGGTGAAACTTAGCTGAACCACCACATGTACTGCTTTGAAATCTGAATTCATAAAGAGTCTATGTTAGTTGACTGTCTATCAACCAGGCTAATATATTTAAAAATCAATATGGTATCATCAACAAATATATTTTAATATAACTCAAATTTGCCTAGATTTAAATTTAGAAATTCCAAGTATATTATCCAAAGCAATCTACAGATTTAAGGTAATTCCTACTAACATCTCAATGGCATTTTTTTCAGGACTAGAAAATTCCATCCTAACATTCATTTGGAATCTCAAGACATCAAAAATGGCTAAAACAATATATATTAAAAAAATCAACCTAAATTGGAGGTCTCACACTTCCTAATTTCAAAAGGTATTACAAAGCTACATAAATCAAAACAATATGGTACTAGCACAAAGACAGACAAATGAAATAGAATAGAAAGGCTAGAAATAAATTCTCACATATATAGTCAAATGATTTTCAACAAGGATTCCAAGACCATTCAGTAGGGAAAGGTCTCTTCTCAATAATTAGTGTTAAGAAAATTGTACGTCCACATGCAAAAGAAGAAAACTAGATGGATCCTCACCTTACACAGCAGACAAAAACTAACTCAAAATGGAGAAAGATCTAAATTTAAGATGCAAAATTATAAAAACATAGGGCAAAAAGCTCATAACATTTGGAGATTTGGCAATGATTTCTGGTATCTGATACAAAAGGCACATAAAACAAAAGCAAAAATATATAAAACTACAAAATCAAAAACTTCTGTGTATCAAAGAATACAATGAACAGAGTGAAAAGTCAACCCATGAGATGAGAGAAAATATTTATAAATCATGTATCCAATGAGTAGGGTAATCTTCATANATTTGGAGATTTGGCAATGATTTCTGGTATCTGATACAAAAGGCACATAAAACAAAAGCAAAAATATATAAAACTACAAAATCAAAAACTTCTGTGTATCAAAGAATACAATGAACAGAGTGAAAAGTCAACCCATGAGATGAGAGAAAATATTTATAAATCATGTATCCAATGAGTAGGGTAATCTTCATAATATAAAGAGAACTCCTATAGCTTAATAACAAAATTTCATACCATCTGATACAAAAATGGGCAGCAAACTTAAAGAGACATTTTTCCAAATAAAATGTACAAAAACCAAACAAGAAATGAAAAAAAATGTACAACATGATTAACCATTCAGTTCAGTTCAGTCACTCAGTTGTGTCCAACTCTTTGTGATCTCATGGACTGTGATCTCATGCAAGGCCTCCCTGACCAACAACAATTCCCTGAGTTTACTCAAATTTGTGTCCATTGAGTCGGTGATGCTATCCAACCATTTCATCCTCTGTCATCCCCTTCTACTCCTGCCTTCAATTTTTCCCAGCATCAGGGTCTTTCCCAGTGAGTCAGTTCTTCACATCAGATGGCCAAAGTATTAGAGTTTCAGCTTCAGCATCAGTCCTTCCAATGAATATTTAGGACTGATTTNAGAATTTGTGATGAGTAAAATAATACCTTTGGTTATTATATGAAGGCAAGGAAAGGTATATATTAGTTTTGCATCATCATTAGCTTCCACTAACCAAAGCTCTATTATGACAGGGTAGATTTAGTACATTTTTAATGCATTTATGCAAAAAATTCATTTCTTGAGGTTCATTTTGAATCACTGAAATGCAAACAGAGTGGACACTGTGCCACCTCCAAACTGGAATAATTCTAAAATAATGATGCACAATTAGCCTGTCTAGAACTGGGGTGTAAACTCTTTTTTGCTTTTCAAAATGTTTGATTCTAGAAAAGTTTGCCCCCAAATATAGTTTATATACCTTATATTTAAAACAAGATAAACATTTACAGAATGTTGAATAGGAAACAAAAATCTGTTTCAGAAGGCAGTCATGTTCACCTGATGTACAATGAATATCACTGTTTTAATCCATTCAGGATATCAATTTTTTAAAAAGTATTTCTGATACAGAACCAATTTATTTTAANCTTTTCAAAATGTTTGATTCTAGAAAAGTTTGCCCCCAAATATAGTTTATATACCTTATATTTAAAACAAGATAAACATTTACAGAATGTTGAATAGGAAACAAAAATCTGTTTCAGAAGGCAGTCATGTTCACCTGATGTACAATGAATATCACTGTTTTAATCCATTCAGGATATCAATTTTTTAAAAAGTATTTCTGATACAGAACCAATTTATTTTAAATCAAGTATCTGATAAATGATCTATTACATCTTGCAGAACTGAATATGTCAAACTTACTTTTTTTTTTTCTTCTTTCCCTGAAGTCTTATTACAATTATACATGAATCCTATCACTATTTTAAGGGTCAGTGCTATGGACCATGGGTTTCCCAGATGACTTAGTGGTAAAGAATCTACCTGCCAATGCAGGAGATGCAAGATGCGGGTTCGATCCCTGAGTCAGGAAGATCCCCTGGAGAAGGAAATGGCAACCCACTCCAGTTTTCTTGCCTGGAGAATCCCACAGACAGAGGAGCCTTCCAGGCTACAGTCTATGGAGTCTCAAAGAGTCAGACACGACTGAGCAAATGAGACCACTACACAGCTCTGGGCCATACCTACTAGTAACTCATATACAAATAAGCTTGTATGTGGGAAAGTCTCTACAATGAGTTATATTTAAATAAATAACTTACCATTGCCAAGACATATGGAACATGTCATAATGGAACATATACATATGTAGGCATATATGTACATATTTAGACTTCCCTGTAGCTCAAACGGTAAAGAATCTGCCTGCCATGCAGGAGACCAGGGTTTGATTCTTGGGCTGGGAAGTTCCTCTGGAGAAGGGAATGGCAATCCAGTCCAGTATTCTTGCCTGGAGAATTCCATGGACAGAGAAGCCTGGTGGGCTACAGTCTGGGGGGTCGCAAAGAGTCAGACAAGACTGAGCGACTCACACACAACACACATACATAAACACATATACACACATTAAAAAATGACAGATGTCATAAAAATCTCCTTTAGTTTTCAGTTTCTGAAAACATCCTTCTCTAAACTAAAATAAAAAAACAAACACACACAAAAAAACCCCTGCTTAACTTAAAATTCTTTATCTCTTCTCCCTTGATTATTTTTTTACCTTCTTGCTTTTTACCGGAAACACTCTTTCTTCAGACACTCCCATGACATATTTCCTCAGCTCATTCAAGCCCAAGCTCAAATTTCACTTTCTAAATATGATCTCTTCTGACAATGCAGCTTAACTCCCTACATGCCTCCACTGCTTTATTTCTCTCCATAACACATCACATTTGATCCTATATACTGACATATTTTGTTATTATCACTCTACACTAGAATGCAAACTCCACGAGGCAAAGAAGTTTTGTCTGTTTTGTTCACTCTTGTATCTCCAGTACCTAGAACAATAATGACACATAGTAAGTGTTTGACAATTACTTGTGAACTAAATAAAGAAATAAATTATTTTTAAAAAGTGAAGAGGCAAACAGATGATAAATTAAACATAAAATATTTAGAGCTCTTCGGCTAAGCAAAGCGTCACCTTTGCTACATGGGTCATGTGAACATGTTGATAATTGTGCTACAAAATTGATCAGAACTGTATTATCAACTAAATTCTTGTATCATATGCACAAAGAACAGAATTATGAACTCATGTCAGGAAAAGTTAGAGATGGTTACTTCACAAATTTACCTTGTAAGAATATTTTAAGGTAAACCTGGAGGTGGTGAATAGATCCCTGAAAGAGAAGAGCATAACAAGCCGAGAGAACAATTTGTGCCCAGCAAAAAGATTTGACAGAACAGAGGATGATTGTTAAGGGTGAACTACAATTATTCAGGGAGAGCTGCAGCATAAGTGTTAAGAAAGGAAAGACTAGGGAAAGAAAATCAGAGGCATGAGAGTGCCAACGAAGAAAGCCATACAGGCCATGCTGTGGACCTAGAACTCATCTTTCCCAGAAATGAGGAGCCACCAAACAGCTTTATGCCTGGGCATGACAGCACCACACTGTCCTTTAAAAGAGACCATTTTGTCTGCATCAGAGATATGAACTTAAATAGAGGAGAGAACATAGTCTAGGTGATTTAGAACAAGGATATTAACTAAGACAGCTGGTTGGGATGGAGGAAGAGGTAAATCTGAGAAATGTGAGATAAAAATGAGAGGTATTAAGTGATCAGTTAGGAATGAGGCTTGAGAGAACAAGAATCTAGAACAACCACTAGGAATCTAACTAGATGAAGACAGAAACCCAGGAGAAAATCAAGTTTGGGAATAAAGGCAATATGTTTGTTTTTTGTTATGCTGGGTGAGATATTCACATAAAGATGACCAATGGGTGACTGGATCTATGAGTAGGGCACTTGCCAGAAGCTATCAGAGGTGTCCAGTGGTGAGTCTGTAGCGTACAGGCAAAGAAAGGCATGAGTCAGATGGAAGGCTTCAGGGAAAGTGAGGTAAACAAGTACAAAACAGGAAGCCTGGGAATAAAACCTTAAATAACATGAGCTTTTAAGGAGCAGAGAAAATAAAAAAGAGTTTCAGGGTATGAGAATGGGAATAAATGGCTGAAAAGAAGGAGACAACAAGGAGAGAATGATGGCACAGAGGCCAAACTAGGAGAATTTTACTCTTCCACTGAAGAAAACAGTCAAAATTGTCAAATACATCAGAAAGATAATTTAAGTGCTATCTTTCTCCTAACGCAGCATAGAGAGGGAGACAGATAAGACCAGAAAAAAGGCTAGGAGAAAAGTGACTACCGAGATGCTCATGCCAATATGTTCCAGATTTAAATACAGAAAATTGGCAGTGTTTGGCTATCACCAGGAAATTATTCTCATTTTATGTTTTTTGTTTATTTTCTAATACTGGCAAATATTACTGATCATTGTAGACACTGTAGACATACATGTGTATTTACTCCACTATTGGCAGAAATATGAAATGGATGATGGTTATGGATTAGAAATTGTATATTTGTCTTTTAGAGTTGGCAGTACTTTAAAGATTTTAAAACTCAGAGAAAGAATTAGTTCTATGAACATGTTTAAAAATACTATCGTGTAACCAAAGTTTAATAAATATTATTAAATTATTATATATATAATAATTATTATTATATATTCCAAATAACTTTGAGGCTTGCTTAAATAGGAATAAAGAACCTATGTTCATGCAGAACCAACTTGATGGAAGCAGTAATATGCCATGCTATGTATTCACCTATATCCAAATAATTAGTTTTAACTCATAATTGCTAATTGTATTTCCACTTGGAACTAAAGAACTTGAAGGCTCTGCACTTAGAACATATAACATATAATCAATCATCTTAGATTCAAATTATCCCAGTCCTTGCAATAAAATTAAATTTATTTGGTTATATGTTATTATAACAGGCTTTGCTGGAATTGTTATATTATTCAAAAGTTAGTAACCTCTAAAAACATATTTTTCACATGAACATCTATTGAATTATTTAATTTTATTTATTCTATTTAAACAAATATACCCCCCAAATAAAATAATTTTTAATGTTAATTGACTTCGTGGATGCATGCTGAGTCATTTCAGTCATGTCCAACTCTTTGTTGTCCAGGCAAGAATACTGGAGTGGATTGCCATGTCCTTCTCCAGGGGATATTCCTGACCCAGGTATTGAACTGCTGTCTCCTGCCTCTCCTGCATTACAAGTGGATTTTCACCCACTGCGCCACCTGGGAAGCCCCATTAATTGACTTCACATTTTTCTTAAACTAACTCTAGTCACACACAGGAGTATCTAGAACATAGTCTATAAATAAAGTTCATTCAAGTCAATAAAGTTAGTAAAGAAATCATTTCTGCTTTTGCTTAGGATAAAGGTCCTGACCTTTTTTCCTATATTCATATCATGAAATTAATCAAAGTTAAGTTTGTTAATGTTAACATCTAAAAAATTTACTGATTTTCCTCATTAATTAAAAAAACGTACATTCTCTCTCCTAAATTATTTTCAGGTCTATATAAGTCTTCATGACTGCCTACTCTGAACTTTCTTGTACCATGACTCTAATTTTTGTCAATTGTCTTCATTTCCTCCTATCACAAAGAAGTCCAAATGGAAAGCAGAGGAATGCCAATGGGAGCATTATATGCCCATACTAAACTTCTATTTTTAAAGATGGATTTCTCTCTCCAATATAACTGTATGAGTCAAAGGTGCTTCAAGTTTAATGTGTTAAAAGCCAGACTTATTATACCTTTTCCTGCATTTTTTTTTTCTTGTTTTCCTCTTTTAGGTAAATGTGCCATTGATTAGTAGTCCAGACCAGAAACAGAGTGGTCATTCTTACCGTCTCTCTCTCCATTCCTTCTCTGTTTACTTACATACTAAGTCCTACAGTTTGTATCTCCTAAATCTTCCCAGAATTCTATTTCAATATCCTTCCATCAAAAACTCTTTAACTGAGACTTACCTTGTTTTCAACTTGACTAATTCAGAAGTTCTCTTGCTTCTGGTCTTATCTTATTCCCCATATTATCTGAATAGCCCTAATGCATTCTCCACACTGTAATCAGAGAAACTCAAAAGAAGTTCTGACTATGTCATTCCTGTTCTTAAAATAAAACAGTGACAACAAAATGAACCAAATAAAAACATAATAACTATCATTATGTCACAATAAAGTGAGTTCTGCAATTGACAGCGCTGGCTCAAAAACGCAGATCTACCATTTACTTGGGCTTCCCTAGTGGCTCAGTCTAAAGAATCTGCCTGCAATGTGGGTTCAAACCTGAGTTCGATCCCTGGGTTGGGAAGATCTGGAGGAGGGCATGGCAACCCACTCCAGTATTCTTGCCTGGAGAATCCCCATGGACAGAGGAGACTGGAGGGCTACAGTCCATGGGGTTGCAAGTAGGACATGACTGAGCAACTAAGCACAGCACAGCACCATTTACTTGCTGTGAAACCTTGGGCAACTTATCTCAACTTTCTACATCTAAATATCCTCATACTTTAAAATATAGGGCTGAAGATAATTTCTTTTTCTTATAGTTAGGAATAAACGGAACACAGCACATGGCTTTTTTTTTTTTTTTTTCTCGTGGGTGCCCGGGTCTTTGGTTACCTTGTGGACTTCTGTTGTTGCCCAGTGGCATGTGTGGGATTTTCATTCCCAGACCAGGGATTGAATCTGTGTCCCCTGCATTGGAAGGCAGATTTTCAACCCTGAGCCACCAGGGAAGTCCCCAAGGCATTTCTACTCTTGACATTTTTAAGCTCCTGCTAGGCTACATGGGGGCTATAAAGCACTTTGCATATCTCACTAATCATGACAACAATTCCCTGATGTATGCATCATCTTCAATTTACAAATGTCGTCAACTCGTGTCTTTAAAGTCAAGTAACTTGCTGAAAATTACACAACAGAACCAGGATTTCAATCCAAAGTCCAGTCTATGGATATCCCTCTCTCTGTGTCCTTTTTGACTGCCTCCGAAAGGTACTGACTGAGTGTCTGTCTATCCCTGAGGCACTCGATGTGGTTTGAAAAGCAGGTTCACATCAGGCAGACCCGACTGATACTGCTGTAACATGCAAACTCCAAAGCACAGTAGCTAGGAAAAAGCTCTTTTTGATTTCCCCTACGTTGGCCTTGTATACATTCTCCCTCATTCTTCCTCATCTTCCTTTTCCTGATGATCCGTTGTAATGAAGTGCCTGCAATTCCCTGACAAACCAGCTTCCCAGGCATTCTCACATTTACACATTACACCCTTAAGCCCCTTCTCTAGTTGAAGCATTTCTTCTTGTGCTTTACGAGAATTTCAAAATTATCTCACCTTCTCCAAAATTCTCCTCTGCCTTTAAAGCCTTTAAAGGCAGCTTTAAAACCTTCCACTCCCCTAAATTCTTCTATGTCTATATTCATCTCCTAAAATGTCACAATATTATTTTCTTGTCTCTATCTGTGCTTCTTACACTATAATAGTATCCTGCTCACACGCTCTGTCTCCCCCTCACTCAACTCTGAGCACATGGAGACACAGTTTTACCTATAATCCTGTCTCTCATGCTGAACACAGCATCTGTACCTGGTATACAGAAGATGCTTGATAATGATTGTTCAAATAAGTAAACAAGTAAACATATTTTAATTGCTGTTAACATACAAGCACAATTCACTCCAGATTACTTATAAAATTTTTGGAATGATAGGAGAAATCATGTCTATATATCTGAAAATTATTGTTGAATCTACTTATTCGATGGCCAAGTATTAAAAAGCTGTCAAACTAAGTTGACCTTGGACGGATGACTTAAACCATTGGAGCTTCTTTGTCTAAACAATGGATATGATAATATCTTTTCATGCAGTCATTCCTTAAATATTGATTCAGGTATTTCCATTAGCCAGGTAATACCTAGGTGCTAGTGATAGAATGGTGGGCAACCTTAGGTTCCAAGCTATTCAGGTTTGTATTTGATCTAGTGGAAAATTCAGCCAAGAACAGTCATCTGTAATGTAATGATGTTTTCAGGGGGGAGGGTCACAGGAGAACCACAAGGCTAGGGGAATGTATTGAGGGAAACCTGTTCCTGCTTGGGAGCTGGGGTCAGGACAGCCTTTCTTCGTGACATCTAAGTCAAATGGTGCAAATGAGTGTGTGGGTGCAAATACACAAGTGCGTGTGTGTGAGTGTTTACTGGGGAGGAGGAGCAGGAGTCAGAATGAGAGAAACAGACGGACAGGACAGTATTTTTCAGAAACCAAAAGAAATGTAATGGCTCAATTTAAAAGATATAAGTGAAGGATTCAGACTCAAGTTTACACTCAAATATTGGAGAAGTACAGGAGCTAGATCACATCAGGTCTTATAAGACTTTCAAAAAGGCTTTGACTTTATCCTTAGACCAAGAGAAACTACTTATAGGATAATAGGTCAGAATTGCATTTTTAAAATTTACTTTTTACTGGTTTAGCAGGAACATCAGTTAGGAGGCTGTTAGTAATAATCCAGATGAAATATTTTGACTTAAGAATTAGTTAGAAAGCATGAAAGAAATGTACAGATTTAAGAGTTCTCAGAGGTATAGAATTAAATAACCACTAGAGCTTGATTGTAGGGCTGAAGAAAGGTTGGAATCAAGGCAGATGCTCAGGTTTCTACCTTGGGCTACTAGTGGGCAGAAGAGCCAACTACCAGAGGAAGCAAGGATAGTGAGCTGATAACCTATATCCCTAGAACTGTGTTATTTTTATAGAATTGCTCTGAGGATTAAGCGTCATAATTTATGTACAATAGCAGCTACCTCAATGCCTAGTGCATCATAGCTGTTTTCTGTAGTCATTTCAAATTCCCTCTTCTCTTTTCCAAAGTTGTACCAGTAATTTAGTAACAAAATTGGGACTAGAATCCCAGGCTTCTGTTTACCAGTTCAGAGTTCTTTGTTAATGGACTGCTGATCTATAAACAAAGATGAAACACAGGAATTTTAAAGCAAATATTCACAACTTATCTTGGAATTGCTTACAAGCTGAGGGCTATCCAACTTATTTTTAGTTTATATTTAAAATGAATCATATGTTCCAAAATGACTGACAGAAACACAGCTTTGTTTCTGAAGCCAATTCTTTTCCATCATTTTGGACATCATTCAGAGCTATAACAGACTTTCAGGGTGTTTAAAAGCATTCATCCATGACAACAACAAATGCTAATTATCATAAAAAATAAACAGCTCCTGTTAACATCGTTCTAAGAATTTCTCCTACTCCAGCACTATATTTCATCTATCACCCCATCTGTTTTGGGGGTGGGAACAAAGACTGGATGAAAGTATAATTATCATGTATCAAACTGGACAACACAACAAAATAGAAATGAATATAAATGGGAGGAAGAGCACACATAATAAATCTGGAAAGGGAAAAAAGAAACATAAATAAAATGCACACTTCATGCTGCAATGAACAGCAGATATATAAGTCCATAATGAAGTTAATAATGTTTATCTCATTGGGTATAAGGTGGATGTTCTCCCATTTCAGTTCACAGTCCTAGCTGTCATCAGATTTTCTCTCAGATGATCAAATAGTCGTCTTGTTCACTTGGGAAGTTTATAGATTTTCTCTGTTGAGTTCTGTTGTTAAAATTCCACCTTGAGACTTTTAAACATACCCAAACAAATAAAAAAAGCCTACTTCTATATATTTATGAACACAGTTCAAAGAGAATCTTCTAAGTATCTTTGAGTCTGCTCTAGCCTCTAAAATATAATTAAGAATAGCAAAGTTCTCAAAAGTCTGTTAAAGGGAAGAGCCCACATAATACAGTGGTTATAGAAGCAATTATTTCACTACAAATAATACTAAAAACATGAATAATTTCATGTCCTTAATTAGAAACTAGAAACTCAAGAAGGGCCAGGAGTTTGTTTCTTTTATTGGCATATACTCACACTTGGTATTGTCCCTGGCATGTAGCAGATGCTTAATCAAAATTTGTTGGATTAAATATGGCATAAAATGCAGCATTAACATGCTTTTTCTCCCCTCAGATGATTTTTAAGGATAGCTAGTCTATGAATAATCCTGTAATGACTCTTAGCATTCATATTGAAATAATCAAAGACTTTTGGAACATGTAAGTATTGATATCAAGTTAAAGTGTTAGCTGTGGTTAAGTTTCTTTTAAAAAGTAACTTAAACTTTTTAATAAGTTTAATCTCAAGTCAAGTTTCCATTAAAAGTCTATATATCTAATTAACTGACTCTATATATATCTGTTTAAATTTGTCACAATGAAGTAAATATTTAGAATAATACTCCAGCAAAAGATCAGTTATATATGAAACATTGCTTTGCCAGATTATGATGTGACCTTGATTACAAATCTTATTATACCTTTTTTCAATCACTCAAGAACCACATATATGAAATAAAAATGTCAAACCCATATGCATACAAACAAAATAGTAAGGAAAGGTGGTATACTGTCTCTTATACACATCTAGATGTGTATAAGAGACAGATGGTGGGCAACCTTAGGTTCCAAGCTATTCAGGTTTGTATTTGATCTAGTGGAAAATTCAGCCAAGAACAGTCATCTGTAATGTAATGATGTTTTCAGGGGGGAGGGTCACAGGAGAACCACAAGGCTAGGGGAATGTATTGAGGGAAACCTGTTCCTGCTTGGGAGCTGGGGTCAGGACAGCCTTTCTTCGTGACATCTAAGTCAAATGGTGCAAATGAGTGTGTGGGTGCAAATACACAAGTGCGTGTGTGTGANCATATACATGTATTATATATGTGTGTATGTACCATGTGTACGTATATGTACATATGAGGATATAGAAATACTCAGAATTCACCTGCATTATAACAGGAAGGAAAGGAGAAGTAAATCAACAATAGATTCACAATGAATTTATAGTCATATTTTATATATTTCTTTATATGACCATTCATAAACATAAGTGGAGCTTTCCAGGTGGCACTAGTGGTAAAGAGCATGCCTAGTTTTGCTGGTGAATCCCATGGATGGAAAAGCTTGGCAAGCTACGGTCGAAAGGGTTGCACAGAGTTGGACATGACTGAAGTGACTTAGCACACATGCAAACATAAGTGGACCAGTTTGCAACTGAGCTAGCCCTGGAACATCATGTTATACATGCTCAGAGAGACCATTCACATAGAACCTGCCATTCATAATTTGACATATATAATTTTATCAATGACACAAAATAATGATTTAGAATAAAACAATGCAATCAATTTAGTAACTCTATTTTAAGCTAAAAAACACATCAAAGGTACTTAGGTTATTTTAGGAATTTAAGTATTCTTTCTAAAATTAAGTTTTAAATAAAAATTTTACTTTTTAAACTAAAAGTGCAAAATTACACGTGTGTGTGTGTGTGTGTGTGTGTGTGTGTGTGTGCATGTGTGTGTGCTCTGTTGTGTCTGACTCTTTGTGACCCAGTGGACTGTAGCTGCCAGGATCCTCTGTCTATGGAATTTTCCAGCCAAGAATGGGTTTCCATTTCCTACTCCAGGGAATCTTCTTGACCCAGGGATCACATCACACCTCTTGTCTCTTGTGTCCCTTGCACTGATCGGCAGATTCTTTACCACTGTGCCACCTGGGAAAAGCTCACAAAATTACACTATTAATGTATATTAAGACTTACTCTTTCTTATCCCATTTTTTAAAAAATTTCAAATTATTTACATTGTTTCTCCAACCCTGTAACTCCCTGTAGACTAGTGATAAACATCTTAATGTGAAATTTCTTATCACTAGGTAATAAAATAGTATGCAGTTTCTTCACCAATATAACTTCCAAGAAAATTATTACTTTATTTTACTTTTTTACTTTCTTTGTATTTCTGAGATTTATTTTTATTTGATACTTCAAGATAACCATTCATATATAAAATAACATGCATTACAACAAGAAAGCAGACAACCTCTAGCCAGCAAATATTCATTTAAAGATACAAAAATAAATACCATGTAGTAAGCCCTTATGTATGCATATAAACAGTTCCCAAAACTCTAAGAATTTCAATGAGTATTTTAACATGCTATACAGATAGAAAGGTTATTATTTTTCATACACATTCTTTGCACATAATTACAGAAAATGTTAAGGCAAAATTCTAAATTTCTTTATTTTGCTAGATTTCTTGATAAGTTTCAGTGACAGCTCATTATAAGGCTTTACTTTAGGAAAATACACTGAAACTGGTAGAAAAAAAATGTTTGAATAAATGTTTCAATGTGACATTTCATACTATCTCTATCCTTCATCCAACACTATAGTTCACAGTAACTGATCATTCCCACAACAAAGGTGCTTATTTTACTCAAACACAGGAAAAAAATGTATGATTTAGTTGTTCTTTATTTGGATATACGAAATTAGTGTTTGATTACAAATGTTTTTCTATCCCTTAATTTTAAAACAAAAAACAGTAACACAGCAAGAATCTCAAATGAGTTTCAGAAAAGTATCTACATTTAAAGCATAGCCCCAAAGGCTACTGTTTTTTTCTTACCAGTGCTGTCATCATAGACAACTGTGACAGTTTTCCACTTGAAGAACTGCACCAAGTCCAAAATGGCACGGCTGAGTGAAGAGAAGTCTGGGTAGAGACTGACATAGAAGGAGTCTTTGTTGTCTGACACCTGGTGCTTCCAGCGGGTCTGGATGTGGGGAACCCCCAGAGCATTGCAGATAGACTGAACTGCATTTGCTGAAGAGCTGTGTGAAGGCCCGAAGATGGCAGCCACCCCAAGAGACAGCTGATCACAGGCTGCAGAGGAGACAGAAGTCTGTCAGTAATGAGAGGAGACGCCAGTGTGCCAACAGTACCACATTATCATTGTCCCACAGGCATCATCCTGAAGAACGATTTCTTTGCCCTTAATATAACATCTATATCTAGCTTATTTTACATTTTGCCTAACTCCAAATATTCTCAGTTTGTTAGAAGGGAAATTCACCTAGACACCTACAACCTAATGTTCCAATATAAAAACTCCACAAATAACGTCAAGGGAGGAGAAGGGGAAGGAGAAAGAGAATATTTTAGAATTTAAGGGGTGAATATTCATTTTGCAAAAATACTTCATATCCAGGGGATACTTCAGTGAAATACTTCAAATCAGGGGAATAATGTTCCTTCCCAAATTCTCTGGCCATCCTCTACAATTTCAGATTCTGAATCAGAATCCATCTATTGGGAGAATGGCATTGAAACCTGTATAATATCATATATGAAACGAATCGCCAGTCCAGGTTTGATGCATGATACTGGATGCTTGGGGCTGGTACACTGGGACGATCCAGAGGGATGGTACAGGGAGGGAGAAGGGTGGGGGGTTCAGGATGGGAACATGTGTATACCTGTGATAGATTCATGTTGATGTATGGCAAAACCAATACAATATTGTAAAGTAATTAACCTCCAACTAAAATAAATATATATATATTTTAAAAATCCATCGATTTTTCATGGCCCATCTAAAAAGCTATGGATGGGCACATAGTTTAGCATCTGCAATATCTAATGATATAGGTCAAGCTGTGCATACAAATGCCCATACAAAACCTGACATGAGTCACAGAGGGTGAGTTCATAGGGATTAATCTCATTGAGTAGGAAGAACATCAAAGTATTTAATTAAATACAGAAATATTTAATCATCTTTATTTATTTGGCTTTTGGATACTATAAGACTTTTATGATGTACTAAATTAGTTTTAACTTTATATTTATGTGTAGAAAATTTTATTCACATAAATAATAATTATAGTAATTAAGATACACATAAACAAATTAGAAGGTATTCAGACAGGAATAGCAAAACTGTGACAGGACTTTAAATTGTGTAAGGTATACTAAAGCAACTGGTAAGTCTGGGTCTAGAAAGTCAATAATTACTGGAAACAGGAAATTCATCTTTAAATACATGAAGAATCTGATCTGCGAAAGAGGCTAGAATTTTTTCTTTTGACTGGAAAAGGAAGAATTAGGGCAAATGTATAGAAGTGTCTCATGAATTCTGACACAACTTAAGAGAAGAAATGTTCAAATATGGAAGTCTGTTCCAATAGGCAACAGTCTGTCTATCCCTGAAAATATATAAGGATGACTAAAATATTTAACAGATGACTATTGTTACTGGGATTTAGGGATCAATTAGATTTTCAGTCTTAATCCTTTCAAAATAGTTTGTCATTCTACTGTGCAAAATTTACTGATTTTTCCTTCAAAGATTTTGCCACATAAAATGCAATTTGATGGATGGATTCTTAAGCACAGAGATATTTAATAAATAAATTTTAGTTAGAAAAAAACACATTTGTTTAATTTTTTCAAAAATGCAATTCAATATAAATATATAGTTTTTGAACACATATAGATTCTTACTTTTAAAGTAATAATCAGAATTCTGAATCAGTAGAAAGTTTGGAGCCTCAAGTTTTTCACTCACACAAATTTTAATTCACATATATTGAAAATAAAAGATCTTTCTTCTCTAGATTTTTGATAAGTCACAAATCAAGAAATGCTAAAAACATTACATTAGCTTATACAGAGCTTATGGATTGTGTTTCAAAGAAAAAATAGAGTTTTGGAGTATCAGAAGAGTCATTAAAAAGCAATATATGATTCAAATAATAATTCAAATTCTAATGCATCAGAGTTTATTGAGCAAAACAGTATTATCTATTAAAAATATAAGATCATATATCAGTGTAAATTTAAACACTGAACTTACATTCTTGCCTTGGAAAAATAAATTTTAAAAAGTTTAACAATGTCCAAATGAGTTGGTATTTTATAATGAATCATATCAGTATCACATATTATAGAGGTCTCATAAGATTCAAAACTATATTAGATCTCTCCTTTTTATTAGTGGGCTTCTCTGGTAGCTCAGCTGGTAAAGAATCTGCCTGTAATGCAGGAAACCCTGATTTAATTCCTGGGTTGGGCAGATATGCTGAAAAAGGGTTTGGCTACCCACTGCAGTATTCTTGGGCTTCCCTGGTGGCTGAGATGGTAAAGAATTTGCCTGCAATGTGTCGGGAAGATCCCCTGGAGAAGGGAATGGGCTACCCACTTCAGTATTCTGGGCTGAGAATTCCAGACATGACTGAGCGACTTTCACTTCATATTATCTCTTTACATATTGCTGTGCCACCCAAGCAGTCACAGGGCAACAAGCAAGTGCTTCACAAGACAAGATCCAAACCATGTCATCCACCATTTCAATATCTCACAAAGAAAGTTATTCATACATTTATTTGAGCTTTTTCAGCTTCAGGCAAAAGTCACTTCAGGAATTAGATTCCCAATGGATTTTTAATGAGTGAAACAGTTGTAAGTATTTTTAAATATTCAAAAACCAAATGAGTTTACCACCTCATAATTTTGCTAAGATATTCCCAAGGTAGTAAGATGTTTGTTATCAGAACATCCTAGTCTACTTTTTTTATGTTGCTACTTTGAAGTCACCATTCAGAATCTATTAATATTTTATTTATACTTTACTCATATTCCATATTCTTTGGTCTAAATTATTTCATTTGAGACAGAGCTTCTTCTTCCTAATGGAAATAATCATGAACAATGTCACTAATCAAATGCTCTTGTCTTGCAGCTAATAACTTATTTTGCAATTATGATGATACATGTCGTATTTCACAATAACCTTTACCCCTTTTTCAGCCTTCAAAACCTTTCATCACCCTGACATGGTTCTGAAATGTGGAAACTTATTTTTATTCATAAAGATATGAATTCAAAGGGCAGGCAGAACATAGGCTTTGATAAACACTAGTTAGCTGGGGGAAAAGAAGGATACTTTCATCTTAAGAAATATTATATCTTATCAACTGCCATTAATATTAATGAATTTAGAAGAACTCTGTACTGAGTTAGAATTATAAATAATTATGTACATTTCTATCAATGTAAGGTAGCTAATAAAACAATATTAGCATTACAGAATAGCAAGCACTGTCTTAAAAATAAGAATTTAGAACAAACGCTTTCTAAGTCTACTCCTTTGAGAAAATCTACCTTATGGAATGTAATTTCATGAATGCTAACTATGCAAAAGAAAAGACCACCTACTTAGACAAAGTAAGCCAATGAAAACATCTCTCAAAACATAATTATTTCTAAAGCTGTTGTTTGGTTAAAATAATGTCTTGACAGTAGTTTCTCTATTACTTTCTTTAACATATGTATTAAGCTCATATCTCAGAAAATTATATTTCTACTCATATTGAAGACACAGCTTTATAAAATAACAAATAAAATTCATTAGGTATTTTTATTATTTCTTCATGTAATCCAATTTTTATATCATTAGCCATTTATTCTCAGTTATAAAAAGAAATATCAAGTGGCTAAAAAATAGGCAACATAAATGAAAGACTGATCAAATTTTTCCAATTAAGTTTTAAAATTAGGCTATTTTTAAGTCACTTAGAACGATAGAACTTTCAAGATACACATTAAATTAAGGCCACAGTAAGGAAATGGCAACCCACTCCAGTGTTCTTGCCTGAAGAATCCCAGGGATGGGGGAGCCTAGTGGGCTGCCGTCTATGGGGTCGCACAGAGTTGGACATGACTGAAGCGACTTAGCAGCAGCAGCAGCAGCAGTAAAGTAGCATTGACACATAATGCAAATAAAAATGTAAAACTGGATTGTAAATCTTGGTAAAATCCACTGATGCTATTTTCTTTATTTTAGTAGGTTCTTAAAATAGGAATAGTTTAGTAGTAAACCAAAAGGATTAATGGGGGAAAAGAAAACAACTTCATTATCCCAGACCTAACTACATTTCATGTTATAAGCAAATTTTTTCAGCAGGTAATCATATCACTTTACTTTTCCTGAAAAAAAAAAAATGTATATATATATATATATAAGTGCAGCTCAAGAAGAAATATTTGCATGAAAATATTTCTAGTGACTTATTAATTACTTTGTAGATTAAGAAATCTCTAAGAGTAGCCAAAAATTTGAATTTCAGAAAACACACTATTAAATATCTATCAATTACCTTTCTTGGATGCTTCAAAACTGTCATAGAGGTTTATCTTCTGGGTGTCATAGGTTAGGGTGGTATTGGGCAACAAGGTTCTGTTTCTGTTGATTGTGTTCACAGCAAATCTGAATGCAAGTTCCTCAGCTCCCATTGGGCCAGATTCCACATATTCAAAAATACCACCTGGCAAAGAAAGGAAAAAACACACAGTTCTTATAAGATAGAGAAAATCTTGGAAGGTATCTGTACTTTTATGTATGTATTTGGGTACTTAATTTGTGTGAGTGTGTGTAAGTGAGTATATGTGATTTGTCTAAGAATGTAGAGTATGAATACTTCAAATATTCAAATAAAAATTTGAATTTATGCCCTTTAACATAAATTTGCACTGGCAAAATTTCTTTGATATTGATATCAAAATTTTATATGATTTGAATATAATTTTGCCTTTGTATTTTGTAGTTGCTTCTTTTAGGGCCTAGGATATATATAGATCCGCATTAAGTACTGAACTCTTAAAGATTTGCACACAGTTCCAAAATAATCAGTTCTCTATACTGATACAAAGCTATAAGGTTAGCATTGGGAAAACTGTATTAAATTTGTCTCTGTTAATTCAGAAATCTGAATTCCTTAGCATAATTTTGATAGTTTTAAGTTTAATAATAACTCACCATGTTAAAAACCCAAAATACTTAATTCACTTGCAAACTGCAGCATTTTACTTTAAGAAAAAGAACAAAGTAGCATTTTCTATGTGTTTTACTCTACATCCTGTTTCAGAAAAGACTTGACATTTTTGAAAGATAGCTCTCCCAAACCATGAAAATTCCTTAGGCAGTGAATAACACTGTAGCGAATAATTTTGGTCATAAAATGTGGAATATAATTTAACCATGTGTTCTTTCCATTTGGCACCTTCTACCAGCTGTGTCTCAGACAAGTCCCCTCAGTTGTGTCCCAGCCTTGATAACCTCTTTCTCTCTTCAGTTGTGAGTTACCTAACTGAGACTTTTGTCTCCAAGAGAATCTCTTCCTTGTTGGTTTGGTGAATGAAATGAAAGGGGGAGCACCTGATAGCTGACATCCTCCAACCTCTGTCTTGAGGAAACCAAAACATTAAAAATAATGAATATTTATTTTTCTCCCTTTCAAACCTCACACCATGTGCTTTCAGCACAGTCATTCACAAATAAACTCCCTTGAATAGGAGATTTCCACAGCTTGCAATTCATACCGCATCAAAAGTCTTTTGACACATGAATGTCAGGAGACATCAGCACACTACCTATTCTAAATGAGTAAGAAAGTCATGGTATGGAAATAATTGCTCCAAATAGGAGGAATTAGGACTCAGAAGATATTGCAGTGATTGGGCAAATTTATATTCAGGAAGAATTAGAAATATTTCATTTTACATCGTATTAGTTGGAAATATTTCTCTTATTTTTTCAACTAATTTGACGGTATGGTTACAGAACAGTCAACTTATTGTGAAATTATACTCTGAATATGACTTAAATTCATGGTGAGTTATGCTAAGCAGGAAGATAATCAGTATTTATTGACATCCAAATACTTAGTGGGTGTCAAGAACAAAATTAGATGTCCTGTATGTGAGGAGAACAGTGGTATGAGCATGGAATCCAGAGCCAAACTGTGTTTACATTCTGGCTCTGCCACTTGTCATTCCAGGCGAATTGGGCAGTTGCTTAAATCTTCAGTCTGAGTTTCTTCATCTCTAAAAACAGAGAGGATGATAGAGCTAGTACACAGAATTTGTTAACAGAGAGCAAACTGTGTCATAACGAAGCACTTAGAATCAGTGATGACCATAGAGCACACACTACCTGAGTGTTTAAGATTTCACTGAGTCTTCAAAGCAATCCCAAGTAGTATAATTTTACAGAGAACAATCTTGTGACCAAAGATCATGCAGCTATCAAATGATAGAGGCAACATTAGAATCTGTGCATGCCTGACTTGAAAGCCCTTGCCTATTCTACTACAGATTAGTTGTTTTCTTCAAAATTTCATTCAGGCAAATCCTAATTCTTGAAATGTGAGATAAGATGACTTCAATAAAAATAGGCAGTAGGATCATATATATGGAACAGAAAAATATTTGAGTAATTGTAAAGGACTTCTTAAGCTTGATTAGGAACACAGAATTGATTCCAGAAATGCAAACTTGAAGTTTTTTCTTAACAGCAAAATAAAATGGAAAACTGAATCTTCTTTTCTATGTCCAAATTTTAATTTGAATGTGATATAAGTGCAAAATGGCAAAAATGCCCTGGAGGAGAGCATGGCAACCCACTTCAGTATTCTTGCCTGGAGAATCCCATGGACAGAGAAGAGCCTGGCAGGTTACAGTCCACAGCGTCGCACAAAGTCAGATATGACTTAAGCAACTTAGCATACATAAATAGAAAATAAGCATACAGAAATGGTCAACACATGATGATAGCAGGTTACACCTTTCCTATCCTTCACCTCTCTTCAAAATAACCATCTACTTTGAAAATTATGAGTCAGAGTTTTCTAATATTGAGACTACACCAACTCTGTGAACCAAAATCTTGCTCCAGGTTTTATGTCCAAGAAAAACTGTATATCTATGTTCATCAAAATAAGAAGAAATAATGTATGACATCTCCTATATGTAGAATCTAAATAGAAATGATACAAATGAACTTACAAGACAAGAAACAGACACACAGACTTTAAGAAGAAGCTTATGAGTGCCAGAGGGAAGGATGGTGGGAGGGGATAGTTAGGGAGTCTGGGATGGACAGGTACACACTGCTATACTTAGAACGGATAATCAACTAGGACCTACTGGGGAGCACATGGAACTCTGCTCAGGGTTCTGCAGGAATCTGGACGGAGGGGAGTGAGGGGAGAATGGACATATGAATATGTACGACAGAGGCCTTTCACTGTTCACCCAACACTATCACAACACTGTTAACCGGCTATCAGTTCAATTCAATCGCCTAGTCGTGTCCGACTCTGCGACTCCATGAATCGCAGCACGCCAGGCCTCCCTGTCCATCATCAACTCCCAGAGTTCACTCAGATTCATGTCCATCGAGTCAGTGATGCCATCTCATCCTCTGTCGTCCCCTTCTCCTCCTGCCCCCAATCCCTCCCACCANAAGAAGAAGAAGAAAGAAAAACATGTAGAAGAATATCCATAGTAGGGCTTCCCTGGTAGATCAGCTGGTAAAGAATCTGCCTGCAGTGCAGGAGACCCTGGTTTGATTCCTGGGTTGGGAAGGTCCCTGGAGTAGGGAGAAGCTACACACTCCAGTATTTTGGGGCTTCCCTAGTGGCTCAGATGGTAATGAAGCCACCTGCAGTGTGGGAGACCTGGGTTTGATCCCTGGGTTAGGAAGATCCCCTGGAGGAGGGCAGAGCAACCCACTACAGTATTCTTGCCTAGAGAGTCCCCATGGACAGAGGTACACTTCAATACAAAACAGAAAGTTTAGAAGGAGAACATGATGGCGGAGAAGTAGGTGGATGTAGGAGAATACATCTCTCTCCATGGATATATCAGGAATACAGCTTCAGACAGGAGTGCATGGAGAACACCATGAGAGCGGACAAGAGTACTTGACCAATGGAAAAGAATATATAGAACCACACAAAACTTGGTAGGATGAAGTAAGTAGGGGGAAAAACAGGAGTGTTAGTAGGACTGGACCTGTCCTCGGCAGGTGAGGGATCTGAAGCAGGGGTCCAATTCCCAAGTCAGGCAACTGTCTGAGTCAGAGGAGAAACATTTAAGGCTGACAGTGAAACAGCTGATCTGGGACAGTCTAAATGGAATGAGAACAGACAGTCCTTGCCACAGCCATACATACCCCGGGCAGGAATGTAGGTCTCCTGGAAGGGGCAGTGGCTGGGAACTAGAGTTTAGGGATTGTGCAGCAATCCCAGGGCGAGGGCAGCTGTTGACTGTCGAAAGACGCATCGAGGGGATGTGAGGGAGGAGACTGTGGTGGGAAATGCCTGTAGAGGAAACCAGGTAGCCATGGAAGCAAGGCGCTACTTCTGAGTCATGCAAAACGCCAGTGGAGCCATCACCATAGCCTCTCTCTTCACACACCAGCATCAGCAGGTGAACAATAGAGAGGCTGGCCAATCAAATGCCTTACACCCTGAACTACAGAGTAGGACCTCATCCAAGGTGCTCCTTTCAGTGATTGATGCATGGAACTAGAGAGTAGGATCCCAACCAGGGTGGCCCATTTAAGTCCCTGTCATGCCAAACAACAGAGAAAGACCTCAGGCAAGAGATCTCTCTAAGTGCCTGTATGGGCAGAGCCACGGAGGAAGACTGGCCAAAGAGGCCTTCGATCGCCAGCTACAAGAGGCTCAAAAAAGGACTCTGATAGGGCCATAACTCCTGCTGTGGAGGCAGTCCGAGTCCTTGCACACTTGGCACTGCCAGGGTCCCTGCAAGCCAAGCAGCTGCACCACCTTCATGNAGGAAGACTGGCCAAAGAGGCCTTCGATCGCCAGCTACAAGAGGCTCAAAAAAGGACTCTGATAGGGCCATAACTCCTGCTGCGGAGGCAGTCCGAGTCCTTGCACACTTGGCACTGCCAGGGTCCCTGCAAGCCAAGCAGCTGCACCACCTTCATGCTCAACTCTCAATGGGGCAGAGCTGCCACAGGCCAAAAAAAAGAAAAGAAAAGTCTTGTGTTTATGCTCACAGGGTCGTTTCTGTCCTGTCTCTTTGTGACCCTGTAGACTGTGGCCTGCCAGGCTTCTCTGTCAGAGAGTGGGTTCTCCAGGCAAGAATACTGGAGCATACTGTCCAAGACTGGTTGCCATATCTTTGTATAGCACTATATTTCCTACTACCATAGCCACTAACCCCCCCTGAGAACCTGGTGCTGCCAGAACCCCTGTGACCCAAGCAGCTGCACCACCTCCACACCTGGCCCTCACTGGGGTAAACCCAAGCCCTCCAGAGCAGCCTCAGGAGCTAAAGCCCATGGACGACACACATGTAGAGGTGGAAATAAAACCACACTTGAAATCCAGGGGCAGTGTGGTTAAGGAAAAAGACCCAAAACCTTCCCACCAGCTGTACAAGCTGCAGATTAAATCCACACGATCAACTAAGATGACTCTCTGTCTAAGGAATATATAAAAGGCCATTGAGAGTGCCCACAAAAGAAAACTCACTAGCTCTGATAGCTGTGGACATTGGAGGCAAGAACACACAGGACTAGGAACAGATTAGAATCTGAGCAGCCTCCACAGCAGGTCTAGAGATCAGCAGTGTTGGAGGACATCCTAGGGAGGTAAGGTGAACTGTGATTCCCAGTATGTATGGGAAAGGACCCTGACAGCAGCGATTCAAGAAAAACATTTATTATTCTTATTTTTTTTATTTGTTCTGTAGATTCTTTTGGATTTTTTTCCCTTTTTTACCCCTCTGTTGTTGTCAATTTTATTGGCACTAAGCAAACCAATTAAACTTTTGAGCTTTTTTTTTTCTTTCTTTTTCCTCAGACACATTTTTTTTTACTGTCATAAACCTCTACCTCTACAATGGGCTTTTGCAGTTCTGTGGAGTTTTCCTCTTTTTTTCGTTTTCCTTTTTTTTTTTTTTTAAACCTATTATTATTTTTTCTACATTGATTCCTTTGTTTGCTTTTCCTTTCCCCTTACAGTTAATCTTTAACATATATAAATCATCTTTATCTACCTCTATTTAACTTTGTATATCTATTCTTTCTTTTCTTTCTCTCCGTTCCTCTCAACACGTTTGTTAGTTTTAATTTCATTGCTTTATTCCCCACTCAGCACTTTGCTTTAGTTTTGTTATCCGGGTTGTGCTTTAGTTAGTTTTGTTTTGGTAGATATAATTTTTGCTTTTATTTGTCAGGTGAATCTATTGTATTTAATTTTTGTTGGACTATTTTGATTTTGCTTATGGGTGTATATGTATATATGTATATTCAGTCACAATTTCTACTGTTGTTATAAACCTCTACCTTGACACTGGGCTTTTGCAGTTCTGTGGAGCTTTCCCCCCCACCTCCTCCCCTTTCTTTCTTCTTCTATTATTGCTCTTTTCTCTTTTTTTTTTTTAATAATTTTAATTCTTAATTTTTTAAACCTACTATATTTTTTCTACACATTCCTACTACATACACTTATTGGTTTGCTTTTCCTACTGTTCTTTTCCACTTTCAGTTAATCTTTCTTGTATATAAATCTTCTTCATCTACCTCTCTTTAACTTTGCATATCTATCCTTTCTTTCCTTTCCTCTCAAAATATTTGTTAGCTTTCTTTTCATTGCTTTATTCCCCACTTGGCACCTTGCTTTAGTTTTGTTTTCCAGTTTGTGCTTAAGTTAGTTTTGTTCTTAACTGGTAAATATAACTTTTTATTTCCTTTGTTTGCCAGATCAATCTACTGTACTTTGTTGGACTGTTTTCACTTTGTTCATGAGTATATATGTATATGTGTATACTCCATTACTTTAATTATTATTTGCCTGATTTTGTAACTTCCATTTGTCTGGAGTTCATCTTTGGTTTCTCATTTTCAGATATTTGTTTTACTCTCCCTTAATGCCATAACAAACCACTTGTAGAATCTTCATTCCTGACCAGAGATCAAACCCTGAGCCTTTGGAGTGAGAGCACTGAATCCAAGACCCTAGACTACCATAGAACCCTAACTAACTAACTAATAACTAACTAACCAGGAGTATCAAATTGTGAGAACTCACACAGGAAACCACTTGAATATAAGACCCAGGATCACCCAAGCACCAATAGCACCCTGCACAGGACGTCACATCTAAACAACAAACAAAACAAAAATACAAACCCAATCATCAGCAGACAGGAGTAACACCTCACTCAGCCTTGCCCATCAGAGGAAAAACAAACAAAAACTCAGCATAATCTAACCCTATAAGAAGCTCACACAAGCCACTGATCAAACTTAGAAGGGCAGAAACCAAAAGGAAGAAAGAATTCAACCTTCTTCAAGGAAATAATTCAACTTTCCTTGAAGCCTGGGAAAAGGGGACTTCAAACACAACACCTTAAAAAAAAAAAAAAAGTCAGAGAAATATAGTACAAATGAAGAAATAAACTAGAAACACATAAGTCCAAATAAATGAAGAGGAAATAGGAAAATTACCTGAAAAAAAATTGAGAATAATGATAGTAAAGATGATCGGAAACTTTGAAAGCAAAATGGAGACAATGCAAGAATCAATTAACAATGACCTAGAAGAATTAAAGAATAAACATACAGAGACAAACAACACAATTACTGAAATTAAAAATACTCTAGAAGGAATCAATAGCAGAATATCTGAAGCAGAAAAACAAATCAGTGAGCTGGAAGATAAAATGGTGGAAATAATTTTTGAAGAGCAGAATAAAGTAAAAAAAAATGAAAAGAACTGAGGCTAGGCTCAGAGACCTCAGGGACCATATCAAATGCACCAACATTCAAATTATAGGGTTTCTAGAAGAAGGAGATAAAAAGAAAGGTATGGGAATCTTTTTCAAGAGATTATAGTTGAAAATTTCCCAACATGGAAAAGAAAATAGCCAATCAAATCCAAGAGGGACAAAGAGTCCCATACAGGATAAACCCAAGGAGAAACACACCAAGACACACACTAATTAAACAAAGACTAAACATAAAGAAAAAGAATATTAAAAGCATCAAGGGAGAAGCAACAAGTAACATATAAGGGAAACCCCATATGTTTAACAGCTGATCTTTCAACAGAAACTCTGCAAGCCAGAAGGGAATGGCAGGATATATTTAAAGTACTGAAAGGGAAAAATCTACAACCAAGATTACTGTACCCAGCAAGGATCTCATTAAAAATTGATGGAGATATAAAAAGCTTTTGAGACAAGCAAAAGTTAAGAGAATTCAGTACCATCAAACCAGCTTTACAACAAATGTAAAAATGGACTTATACAGTCAAGAAATACAACAGAAGAAAAAAGATCTATAAAATCAACACCAAACAATTAGAAAATGACAGTATGAACATATATATCAATAATTACTTTCAATGTAAATGTACTATACACTCCAACCAAAAGACACAGAGTGGTTGAATGGATACAAAAACAAGACCCATATATATGCTGTCTACAAGAAACCCACATCAGACCTAAAGACACATGTAGACTGAAAGTGAGAGGATGGAAAAATATATTTCATGCAAATAGGAAGCAAAAGAAAGATGGAGTAGCAATCCTCATATCAGATAAAATAGATCTTAAAGAAGTTTACAAGAGATAAATAAGGACAAAACATAATGATCAAGGGATTAATCCAAGAGGAAGACATAACAATTGTAAATATTTATGCACCCAACATAGGAGCACCTCAATACATAAGACAAACACTAACAGACATAAAAGAAGAAATTGATAGTAGCACAATAATAGTAGGAGACTTTAACACCTCACTCATGCCAATGGACAGTTCGTGAAAACAGAAACTTAATAAGGAAACACAAGTCTTAAATGATATATTAAGAGATATGGATCTCATTGATACCTTCAGGACGTTCCACCCAAATGGAGAAGAATACATGTTCTTCTCAAGTGCACATGAAACATTCTCCAGGATCGAGCACATTTTGGGTCACAAATCAAACCTCAGTAAATTTAAGAAAATTGAAATTGTATCAAGCATATTCTCTGACCACAACACTATGAGACTAGATATCAGTTACAAGAAAAAAACTGTAAGAAACACAAATACATGAAAATAAAACAACGTGCTTCTAAATAACTAACAGGTTACTGAAGAAATCAAAAGGGATATCAAAAGATTTCTAGAAACAAATGACAAGGAAAACAGACAACTAAAAACTGATGAGATGCAACCAAACCAGTTCTAAGGAGGAATTTTATAGAAATGCAATCCTACCTCAAGAAACAACATGTTTCCTTTGTAGCTCAGTTGGTAAAAAGTCCTTCTACAATGCAGGAGACCTGGGATCAATTCCTGGGTTGGGAAGATCCCCTAGAGAAGGAAATGGCAACCTATTCCAGTATTCTTGCCTGGAGAATCCCATGGACTGTAGCCTGCCAGTCTCCTCTGTCCATGGGATCGCAAGAGTCAGACACGACTTAGCCACTAAACCACCACCACAACCTCAGGAAACAAGAAAAACATCAAACAAATCAACTAACTTTACAGCTAAAGTAACTGGAAAAAGAAGAAGAAAAAAAAAGTCGCAAATTAGTAGAAGGTAAAAAATCATAAAGATCTAAGTAGAAATAAAGGAAGGAAACAATAGTAAGATTAATAAAACTAAAAGCTGGTTCTTTGAGAAGATAAACAAAATTGACAGGCCTTTAGCCAGACTCACCAAGAAAAAAAGAGAGAATCAAGTCAACAAAATTAGAAATGAAAAAGGAGAGGTTACAACAGACAATGCAGAAGTACAAAAGATTATAAGAGAATATTATGCATGACCATATGGCAATAAAATGGATAACCTGGAAGAAATGGACAGATTCTTACATAAGTTCAATCTTCCAAGACTAAACCAGGAAGAAATAGATATTATGAGCAACCCAATTACAAGCACTGAAATTGAAGCTCTAATCAAAAATCTCCCCAAAAACAAAAGCTCAGGACAAGATGGCTTCACAGGAGAATTCTATCAAACATTTAGAGAAGATATCATGCCTATTCTCCTAAAACTCTTTCAAAAATTTCAGAGGAAGGGACCCTTCCAAATTTATTCTACAAGGTCACCATCACCCTGATACAAAAACTAGACAAAGACAAAACGAAAAGAGAAAATTACAGGCCAATATCACTGATGAACATAGATGCAAAAATCCTCAACAAAATTTTAGCAAACAGAATTCAGCAAAACATCAAAAAGCTCATACACCATAATCAAGGTGGGTTTATTACAGGGATACAAGGATTCTTCACTCAAAAAGAGCCTGATGCTGGGAAAGATTGAAGGCAGGAGAAGGGGATGACAGAGGATAAGATGTTTGGATGGCATCACTGACTCAATGGACATGAGTTTGGGTAAACTCCGGGAGTTGGTGATGGACAGGGAGGCCTCACATGCTGCGGTCCCTGGGGTAGCAAAGAGTCGGACGTGACTGAGCAACTGAACTGACCTGAAAGATTCTTCAACATATGCAAATCAATCAATGTGATACACCATAGAAAACGAATTGAAAGATAAAAACCATATGGTAATCTCAATAGATGCAGAAAAAGCCTTTGACAAAATTCAGCACCTACTTATGATTAAAACTTTTCAAAAAATGGGCATAGAGGGAACTTACCTCAACACAGTAAAGGCCATATATGATAAGCCTACAGCAAACATTATTCTCAATGGTGAAAATCTGAAAGCATTACCCCTAAGATCAGGAATGAAACAAAGGTGTCCACTTTCACCACTACTATTCAACATAGTTCTGGAAGTCCTAGTGACAGCAATCAGAAGAAAAAGAAATAAAAGGAATCCAGATCGGAAAAGATGTACAGCTCTCACTGTTTGCAGATGACATGATACAATACATAGAAAATACTAAAGATGGTATTAGAAAATTACTAGAGCTAATCAGTGAATTTAGCAAGGTTGTGTGATATAAAATCAATACACAGATATCACCTGCATTTCTATATACTAACAATGAAAAATCAGAAAGAGAAATTAAGGAACCAATCCGATTCACCATTGCAACAAAAAGAATTAAATATCTAGGAATAAACTTACCCAGGGAGACAAAAAAACTGTACACATAAAATGATAAGACACTAGTGAAAGAAATTAAAGATGACATAAACAGAGAGATATTCCACGTTCCTAGGTAGAAAGAATCAATATTGTGAAAATGACTATACTACCAAATGCAACCCACAGGTTCAATGAGATCCCTATCAAATTATGAATGGTGTTTTTCACAGAACTAGAACAAAAAATTTCACAATTCTTATGAAAACACAAAAGACCCCAAATAGCCAAAGCAGTCTTGAGAAAGAATGGAGCTGGAGAAATCAAGCTTCTTGATTTCATATTATACTACAAAGCTACAGTCATCAAGACAGTATGGTACTGGCAGAAAAACAGCAATATAGACCAGTGGAACAAGATAGAAAGCCCAGAAATAAACCCATGCACCTTGGGGTACCTTATTTTTTGCAAAGGAGGCAAGAATAGACAATGGGACAAAGACAGACTCTTCAATAAATGGTGCTGGGAAAACTGGACAGCTACATGTAAACGAATGAAATTAGAACTTTCCTAACACCATACACAAAGATAAACTCAAAATGTATTAAAGACCTAAATGTAAGACCACAAACTACAAAACTCTTAGAGGAAAACAGGCAGAACACTCGATGACATAAATCAAAGCAAAATCCTCTCTGACCCACCTCTAGAGTAAGGAAAAAAGAAAGAAAAGGAAGGAAGTGGGATGTGATTAAACTTAAAAGCTTTTGCACAGCAAAGGAAACTATAAACCAGGTGAAAAGACAACCCTCAGAATGGGAGAAAAAAATAGCAAATGAAACAATTGACAAAGGATTAATTTCCAAGATATACAAGAAGCTCATACAACTCAATTCCAGAAAAACAAACAATCCAATCAAAAAGTGGGAAAAAGACCTAAACAGACAGTTCTCCAAAGAAGACATACAGATGGCTAAGAAACACATGAAAAGATGTTCAACATGGCTCATTATTAGAGAAATGCAAATCAAAACTACAATGAGATATCACCTCACATCAGTCAAAATGGGCATCATCAAAAAGTCTACAAACAATAAACGCTAGAAGGGGTGTGGAGAAAAGGGTTATACTCTTGCACNACACATGAAAAGATGTTCAACATGGCTCATTATTACAGAAATGCAAATCAAAACTACAATGAGATATCACCTCACATCAGTCAAAATGGGCATCATCAAAAAGTCTACAAACAATAAACGCTAGAAGGGGTGTGGAGAAAAGGGTTATACTCTTGCACTGTTGGTGGGAATGTGAATTGATACAGCCACTATGGAAGACAGTATGGAGATTCCTTAAAAAACTAGGAATCAAATCACCATATAACCCAGCAATCCCAATCCTAGGCATATACCCTGAGAAAAACAAAATTGAAAGAGACACATGTATCCCATTGTTCACTGCAGCACTATTTACAATAGCTAGAGCATTGAAGCAGGAGAAGGCGATGGCACCCCACTCCAGTACTCTTGCCTAGAAAGTCCTATGGATGGAGGAGCCTGGTAGGCTGCAGTCCATGGGGTCACTAAGAGTTGAGCATGACTGAGCGACTTCACTTTCACTTTTCACTTTCATGCATTGGAGAAGGAAATGGCAACCCACTCCAGTGTTTTTGCCTAGAGAATCCCAAGGACAGGGGAGCCTGGTGGGCTGCCATGTATGGGGTCGCACAGAGTCGGACACAACTGAAGCGACTTAGCAGCAGCAGCAGCAGCAGAGCATGGAAGCAACCTATATGTCCATTGAGAGATGAATGGTTAAAGAAGGAGTGGTATACATATACAATGGAATATTACTCAGCTATACAAAGGAATGATTTGAGTCAATTCTGATGAGGTGGATAAACCTAGAACCTGTTATACAGAGTAACGTGAGTCAAAAAGAGAAAAATGAATACCATATTCTAACATATATATACAGAAGCTAGAAAAATGGTACTGAAGAATTTATCTACAAGGCAACAGTGGAGAAAGAGACAGAGAGCAGACTTATGGACATGGGGACAGGGGAGGAGATAGTGAGATGTATGGATAAAGTAACATGGAAACTTATATTACCATATGTTAAATAGATAGCCAACAGTAATTTGCTGTATGGATTAGGTAACTCAAACAGGGGCTTTGTATCAACCTAGAGGGGTGGGATGGAAGGGAAATAGGAGAGAGTTTCAAAAGGGAGGGGATATATGTATACCCATGGCTGATTCATGCTGAGGTTTGACAGAAAATAGCAAAATTCTGTAAAGCAATTGTCCTTCAATAAAAAATAAATAAATGTTTTTAAAAGTAGAAACAGTAGAAAAAAATATGTGTAAGAATATTCATAGCAGCATGGAATAAATGCATCAGTGAACGACTACAAACATCAGGAGATGAATCTCATGATCAAAATGCTGAAAGGAGTTATCAGGCATAAGAGAATATTGCTGTATGATTTAGTTCTTTTAAAAGTTCAAAAAATGGTGGTGAGGGTTAGGTACAGGAAGGGGGTATGATGTGCTTCTGGGTGCTAGGGATATTTTGTTTCTTATCCTAGGTTCTCGGATGTATATTACTAAGACTTAACACTATAGTTTCTATAGGTTGGCATGCATAGATCATTGTTTAATAAAATTTTATGTTAAAAAGCAATTGCATAAAAGTGTGAAGACTCTTCTAAGTTTGTTAACACAGGCAGTAAAAATAAGGGCAATATTGTTGACTATAACTTGAATATTTGAAAAAATTCATAATAAAACTAATAAAAATGATTAAAAGAAAATTAAGAAAACATATCAAAGTTTGTTAAACCAAATACAAACATAGTATATGCAAAAGGGTTGGTATCTTCAATATAAAATAATAACAACTAAAACATATAATTATACCAAAGGAAAAATTGGCAAAGAGTATGAACAGGTAGTAAATATTACAGACAAATATTCAATGAGTACACAATGTTCAAAATGTTCAAAAACAGAGAAAAAGAAAGGTTAAAACAATGAGATGGAATTTTTACAGGTCAAAATTATTGAGGTGTAATTAAAAAGTACAGTCAAAAGAAAGCTAAACTGTTACAAACTTTCTTGAAAACTATTTTTTAGTTTATCAAGCTTTAAACATACCCACTAGAATCAGCTAATTCTACTAACAGCTAATTCTACTAATCAGCTAATTCTACAACCTTAAGGAAAATATGGGGGGTTTAGCAGCATGTGTACTCATTTTGTTCATAAGAATAATATTAGAAGCATTCTAAATATCCAGTGGGAGCAAATTGTTTTCATAAATATGGTACATATAATTAATAAAATACTATGCATTTGGCCATTTTACTCTATAGAAGGTATCTGATGACAAAAATGTTTTATAAGAATGAAGATTCCTTAAAAAACTGGAAATAGAACTGCCATACGACCCAGCAATCCCACTGCTGGACATATACACCAAGGAAACCAGAATTGAAAGAGACACGTGTACCCCAATGTTCATTTCAACACTGTTTATAAGAGCCAGGACATGGAAGCAACCTAGATGTCAATCAGCAGACAAATGGATACGAAAGCTGTGGTACATATACACAATGGAGTATTACTCAGCCGTTAAAAAGAATACAGTTGAATCAGCTCTAACAAGGTGGATGAAACTGGAGCCTATTATACAGAGTGAAGTAAGCCAGAAAGAAAAACACCAATACAGTATACGAACGCATATATATGGAATTTAGAAATTTATAACCCTGTATGTGAGACAGCAAAAGTGACACCGATGTATAGAACAGTCTTTTGGACTCTGCGGGAAAAGGCAAGGGTGGGATGATTTGGGAGAATGGCATTGAAACATGTATAATATCATATGGGAAACAAATCACCAATCCAGGTTTGATGCCTGAAACAGGATGCTCAGGTCTGGTGCACTGGGATGACCCAGAGGGATGGTACAGGGAGGGAGGTGGGAGCGGAGTTCAGGATGGGGAGCACATGTACACCCATGGTGGATTCATGCTGATGTATGGCAAACCAATACAATATTGTAAAGTAATTAGTCTCCAATTAAAATAAATAAATTTATATTTTAAAAAATTATAATTTGCACTTACACTTAACAGAGTATTAAGTGTGGTTTATTTTAAACAACAGACATTTGATTAATTTTCTTCTTTGTGCACATTTTAAATAGTTAACAATAAACCTGTGTTAATCTTATAATTTTTTTTAAAGTGGATAAAATACATTTAAAAATAAAGCTATAATATTAAGGGGTAGCAGAAAACAGAAGAATAACCAGAGATAATA
>SJYA01001437.1:1042737-1079137 GCA_006410615.1 Neotragus moschatus
TTTTGTTAACCATGATGGCTACTCCATTTCTTCTGAGGGATTCCTGCCCGCAGTAGTAGATATAATGGTCATCTGAGTTAAATTCACCCATTCCAGTCCATTTTAGTTCGCTGATTCCTAGAATGTCGACGTTCACTCTTGCCATCTCCTGTTCGACCACTTCCAATTTGCCTTGATTCATGGACCTGACATTCCAGGTTCCTATGCAATATTGCTCTTTACGCATCCGACCTTGCTTCTATCACCAGTCATATTCACAGCTGGGTATTGTTTTTACTTTGGCTCTATCCTTTCATTCTTTCTGGACTGGACCTACTGACCCGGGGAGTACCTCTTTTGGTATCCTATCATTTTGTCTTTTCATACTGTTCATGGGCAATCCCTGAGTTGGGACGATCCTCTGGAAAAGGTGTTGGCAACCCACATAAGAATTATTGCCTGGGAAATCCCATGGACAGTGGAGCCTGGTGGGTTATAGTCCATGGGTTTGCAAAAGAGTCAGACATAACTTAGTGAATAAACAACAGCAACACACATACACACAATCTCTCTCTGTAGACTCAGATGTAGAGAACAGACTGATGGACACATAGAAGGTAGGAGAAAGTGGGACAAATTGAGAGAGTAACCTGTAAACAAATACATTATCATATGCAAAATAGATAGCTAGTGGGAAGTTGCTTCATAACACAGGGAACTCAACCCCGTGCTCTGTGACAACCTAGAGGGGTAGAATGTGGTAGAAGGTGGAAGGGAGTTTTGAGAGGGAGGGGACATATGTATATCTGTTGCTGATTCATGTTGATGTATGGTTCTGCTTTACTGACTATGCCAAAGCCTTTGATGGTGTGGATCACAACAACCTGTGGAAAATTCAAGAGATGGGAATACCAGATCACCTGACCTGCCTCTTGAGAAATCTATATGCAGGTCAGGAAGCAACAGTTAGAACTGGACATGGAATGACAGACTGGTTCCAAATAGGAAAAGGATTATGTCAAGGCTGTATATTGTCACCCTGCTTATTTAACTTATATGCAAAGTACATCATGAGAAATGCTGGGCTGGATGGGTCAAGCACAAGCTGGAGTCAAGATTACCAGGAGAAATATCAGTAATCTCAGATATGCAGATGACACCAACCTATGGCAGAAAGCAAATAAGAACTAAAGAGCCTCTTGTTGAAAGTGAAAGAGGAGAGTGAAAAAGTTGGCTTAAATCTCAACATTCAGAAAACTAAGATCATGGCATTGGTCCCATCACTTCATCTGAAATAGATGGTGAAACAATGGAAACAGTGGCAGACTTTAGTTTGGGGGGGGGGCTCCAAAATCACTGCAGATAGTGACTGCAGCCATAAAAGTAAAAATGTGCTTACCCCTTGGAAGGAAAGTTATGACCAACCTAGATAGCATATTAAAAAGCAGAGACATTACTTTGCCAACAGAGGTCCCTCTAGTCAAGACTATGGTTTTTCCAATAGTCATGTATGGATGTGAGAGCTAGACTATAAAGAAAGCTGAGCACTGATGAATTGATGCTTTTGAACTGTAGTGCTGGAGAAGACTCTTGAGAGTCCCTTGGACTGTAAGGAGATCCAACCAGTCCATCCTAAAGGAAATCAGTCCTGAGTGTTCATTGGAAGGACTGATGTTTAAGCTTAAACTCCCAATAGTTTGGCCAGCTGATATGAAGAACTGACTCATTTGAAAAGACCCTGATGCTGGAAAAGATTGAAGGTGGGTGGAGAAGGGGATGACAGAGATGAAATGGTTGGATGACATCACTGACTCAATGGACATGAGTTTGAATAAACGCCAGGAGTTTGTGATGGACAGGAGGCCTGGCCTGCTGCAGTCCATGGGGTCGCAAAGAATCACTGACTAACACGACTGAGCGACTGCACTTAACTGAATGGTAGATACCAATACAATGATATCAAGCAATTATCCTCCAATTAAAAATAAATAATCTCTCTCTATATTTAGATAAACATGCAATGGAATATCACTTAGCCATAAAAAACAATAAAATTCTTCCATTTGCAACAACATGGGTAAATCTGGGTAATACTATGCTTAGTAAAATAATTCAGACAGAGAAAGACAAATACTCTATATTATCAACAATACATAGAATCTAAAAAGGAAAACAATGAATGTATATAACAAAACAGACTCACAGGTATAGAAAACAAAATAGTGGTTATCAGTGGGAAAAGGGAAGAGAGAAGGAGCAAGACTGGTATATGGGATTCAGTTCAGTCCGACTCTTTGTGACCCCATGAACCACAGCACACCAGGCCTCCCTGTCCATCACCAACTTCCAGAGTTTACCCAAACTCATGTCCATTGAGTTGGTGATGCCATCTAACCATCTCATCCTCTGTCGTCCCCTTGTCCTCCTGCCTTCAATCTTTCCCAACATCAAGGTCTTTTCAAATGAGTCAGTTCTTCGCATCAGGTGGCCAAAATATTGGAGTTTCAGCTTCAACATCAGTCCTTCCAATGAACACCCAGGACTGGTCTCCTTTAGGATGGACTGGTTGGATAGGGACACAAACTAACATGTTAAATAAATAAGCAACAGGGATATACTGCAAAGCACAAAGATACATAGATATTATGTAGTAATAACGCTGAAACTAGTATAACCTATAAAATTGTTGAATTACTATGTTGTACGTCGGACACTAATATAATATTGTAAATCAGCTATACTTAAATTAAAAAAGAAAGAAAGTTAAATCAGTATGAAACATGTTAAACCCATGCTACTTCTGAAGGATGAAAGCTTCTAATAGTCAACGTTCATTAAGAGTATATTTTATAGCAGGCATCATAATAAATAATTTACAAACATAAATAGAATGACATCAAGAAATGTAGCTGAATCACATTTTCTGTCTTCGGTGTATTACCCATTGCTCTGTTATATTTTAATTCTAAATATAACTTTGATATTTGTCTTTCATATTGGTAAGCCTAAGAATTCCTTCTCTTTTATGATCCATTGCCTCACAAGGTATTTTACTTTTTTAGGCCAAATGACTTACTTTACTGCATCTACTGTCCTCTGCTTTAGCAAGACCTTGGAGCAGGTCCAGCATCTTAAGAGTCTTGCCTGAGGTCAGTTGCATGGTCTGAAAGTGATGGATACTGGATTCAGTCACAGAAGACCTTAATCTAGGCTCCAGCTTTTAATCACTATGCTGTACTGCTTCCTGCTGGGTGAGATTGCCACTCTTTATCTTCAATTTCTGGTCGCTTTCACAGCAGCTTTAATTTTTCTGAATGATAAACACTTTTAGTTTTCTAAGACAGAGTCTTAGAGTTTTCCACACCCATATGAAATATGACTACAACACTCTGATTTTGTGTGAAGTTGATAGATACCACCCAGGTTGCTTAAGTGTATGCAGTCAGAAGAACACATGCATACATGGACTTGAATGACTGACATGCCATGGAAAAATTAATAAGTAAGTCAAAGCTCCCAGAAAAGGACTGTGTGGAAAGCAAGGTATAATGTATGAATTTTCCAAGAGGAGGAACAGTGATTCATCTCTTCCCTCACAATGAGAGACACTCCTCACTTATTTTTGACTCCCTTGAGCCATGAAGCAATGGGTGTTTCTAATTTAGTTAAAGGACTGGCTTCAGAATTTTGAGCTTTTTTTTTCTAGTGACAATAATGTTGTGAATTGTACTATTACTAGTGTAATTTCATCTAGGCATATAAGTTCACACCTTTGTCAATATTTCAAGTAAACAAAAAATATACAGACATGTGACCAGTGAAAATTTTTTTTAAATGTCCTGTACTTTTCTGCAGTTTTAGTACTCTGCAGTTCTTTAAATATAGAAGCTATGAAAGTTAATCTTGCATATCTCTTCCACATCTATCATAATCAATACAACTCAAATTGGTAGTGGCCATTTGGGGAAAGGAAGCTACTGATAAGAATAAAGAACATGAGTTAGATGGCTCATAAAAACTGAAATCACATCGAAGGAAATGACATTACAGTTCCATTGGATAGAGATTGGTTATGCTCAGGCATGTAAATGTGCTTGCTTATTTTAAAAATAAATATGCTTTTAACTTTACAAACCTCCTACTGTTTCCAACATAAGTTTTGCTAGTGTATAGAAAATAGGTGTTGATTTTTTTTTTTTCCTTTCTACAAATGGATCCTTAAAATGGTAGGGAGGACCACAGAGTTACACATTCAAATAATATTAATTTTAAAGTAGATGTACTACATACTGAGAGGAAAATTGGGAAATGGCTACTTAAATGTTAGCAATTTAGGACTGAGAAGGAATACACACTGACTGGGAAGGCAGATGCTGGAATAATATCGAGATATAAATAGAGCAGATCAAACTGAGATAACAGGGAAGGCAGCCACGTGAATAATCACCACATAAACAGTATAAATAACACCAATGATTTGAAGGCCAAAAGCACACACTTAATTATATTGATTTTTAAGAAATAGGTCAGCTAAAAGAAAAGGCAAAAGTGATTGAATGAGCAAACCCCATTCACTATCCAAAATGTTTGCTTCTCTGCAAAATGAAGGGCTGGGTGAAATCATCTTGAAGATCAGAGGTTCAGAAAACTTTCCTGATTCTAAGATTGCTTAAGAACTGCTCAGTAAATTGAGGAGCAATACTGATTCTGTCAGAAGTTAAGGACTGGTTACATGCTAGCCTCACTTTCATTTGCAAAAAAAAAAAATTGATTTGAGAAATTCTGCATCAAAATATTACTGAATCCAGTCAATAAAAATATAGACAGAAGTATGTTTTGAGTTTACAAAGAGCATTTGAATGGTATAAGGCTAAGTTAGGGGTATTAAAATAAATTTCCTTAAGTTTTAATCTAGAAATAGTAATATAATAGTGGCTAGCAAATTATTTTAAAAGCTCAGAAATCAATTTAATAATAATAATATAACCCATGAAGCAGCCTAAATAAGTAATTTGATATTACATGCAAAATAACTTACATTATTTATCTGGAAGATAACATTAAGAAAATCCCTCCATTCTCCTTTACATATTTATTGTGCATAGTTTCCTAACAAATCTTCTTTATGCTATTAGCTGGACTATCAACTATTAGGTATGAGCTGCGTATTTTTGCATTTATTATTTTCTTTTAATTGAGAGGATTAACAAATAATAAAGAAAGGAATACATTTGGGGGCAAAGTTTCTTAAATCCTTAAAAATATTTTCTCTTTTAAAAGCTATAGTATTAATCCGATATAAAATCTTTGGAGATTATTAAAAATTTTAGGATTCATGTTACCATTAATAAAACCCCATCATCTCTGTTGTAAAGCCTACCTCTCCACAAACTCCCTCAGTTAGATTTATATTCATAACTTTCTGTTCCTGTATATGGTTCAATGTGTATGGAACTCACTCATTTTTGACTCATTGGACTTAACTGTGCTAGGCATACATGTGTGTTTAATATATGTTTGAAGAATAAACCACTAATGTGAGGAGAGAAGATGAGTATTGCAAGTATTAATGCAGTATGTATGCCAATACAATAAAAAAAGAAATATTAAAGAAATTGACCAAACGCACAATACTTATTGTCCTTTTCCCAGGCAACTACAAGAATCATGTGGGTCAGACTGTGTCCCTTCCCCTGTGATTCCCTTAATATAACCTAGAAAGCCTCTCTTATTTGCTAAAGTCATTTATAAACTAGTCCTATGAATTATTTGTTATAATTAGGACAGCCTATGGAATAGAAGCTTGTATCTCTAAGGCTAATTGGAAATTATATAAAAATTATAACTTTTCAGAACGAGTTTCAGTATTCAGTAATGGATTTAATTTCCTGACAAATTTAAAAACTTAAAGAATTCAAAGCAGATGTAGAAAGAAAATATTGCAGACAATTGTACGTCAAGGAAAATGTAAATATGTAAATAGAGTATTAAAGTTAGTAAGTTTCTTTTTCCAAAAATCTAACTTGAGAAATCACTGTGGAAATTTTAATTGCAGATAATGTGACTAAGCCAGTAGAGATCTAATATAGAAACAATGTTCACATTTGTGAGTATACATGCAAAACTGATACACGCCCACAAAGACGTATACAAAAGCAGGATCTGAAGAAAAGCTAACCAGCTACTTAATCTGGAGGCAAAGTAGGAGAGAAAACATAGTGACCTGATACTGTCAAATAAAGCAATATGTCACTGACAAAAATGTTTACACTGACTCTATGTAAATATAGCCTAAACAATGTGTCTTACGGTCAAATGAAATGACCCAGCTGTAGATTATTCTGTTTTGGGTGTTCAGAATGGAGGGTCAGTCAAAACATAAACACACACACACACAAACACACACACGGGCAAAAAAATTTCACTGAAAACTGCTACAACTCCTGAACATGCCCTGGGAAATGATCAAGTAAAGCTTTTTAAAAGTGTGTTTACAATTCTTAAGTTAGTGGGAATAACTAGCCTATAAACTCAAGCAATTGCTCTAGTTGAATCCTCAGCTCTTAGCTGAGTACCTGTCACATAGTACATGCTCAATAAATAATTCCTTTACTAATGTAATTTTATTGACCTGCAGATTCAAAAAATAATCTTTGATCAGATAATTCTGTAGGGCAAATTTTATCAGCAGAAAGGCAAACTGCAAAGATTTAAGAGTTAGACAAATTATACTAGAAATTATACATGTTCAAAGAAGTTCATAGCAGTATCATTTTTAATAAGGAAATAAACTAAAAGCAATCTAAACGTACATCACCAGCAGAGTGGTTCTACATAGTACTGTAAACCACCAATGGAATAGTGTGGAATAACATTGGAATGGAATGTTTTGAACCACCAATGGAATAACATTTTTGGGTAGATGTACATTTATTGACATGGGAAAACATTCAGGATACATTGCTAATGAAATAGCAAGTACAAAATCAGCAAGTTTTAAGAAGCAATATTAGGTAATGGTTCAAAATAACATCTCTACTGTCAGCCTACTTGGATTCATAGCTCAGTTTAGCCCATTGGAAAAAAATGTTATCTTATTGGCTTTATCAAGTACATAGGATTGCAGAGAAAATTAAGTGAAAGGATAAATAAAAACTCTTACAACAATGATTCTCAATAAAACTTAGCTATGCTATCAATATCAATAAGTGTTAAGTGTTAGTCACTTTAGTCATGTCCGACTCTTTGTGGCCCAATAAACTATAGCCCACCAGGCTCCTCTATAAATAGAATTTTCCAGGCAAGAATACTGGAGTGGCTTGCCAGTCCATTCTCCAGGAGATCTTCCTGACCCAGGGATCGAACCCAGTCTCCTGCAGCTCCTGAATTGGGCAGGTGGGTTCTTTACCACTAGTGTCACCTGAGAACCCATCTAGATTTATGTCTAAATATTTATCTACAGATCCCTATTTATTTCCAAGGCAAACCATCCAATGTCACAATAATCCAAGTCTTTGCCCCAACCACTAATGCCAAAGAAGCTGAAGTTGAATGGTTCTATTGAAGACGTACAAGACCTTCTAGAATTAACACCAAAAATAGATGTCCTTTCATTATAGGGGACTAGAATGCAAAAGTAGGAAGTTAAGGGATACCTGGAATAACAGGCAAGTTTGGTTTTGGAGTACAGAATGAATCAGAGCAAAGGCTAACAGAGTTTTGCTAAGAGAACGCACTGGTCATAGCAAAGACCCTCTTCCAACAACACAAGAGATAAATCTACACATGGACAACCACCAGATGGTCAATACTGAAATCAGATTGACTATATTCTTTGCAATTGAAGATGGAAAAGCTCTACACAGTCAGCAAAAACAAGACCAGGAGCTGACTGTGGCTCAAATCATCAACTCTTTACTGTGAAATTTATATTTAAACTGAAGAAAGTAAGGAAAACCACTAGATCATTCAGGTATGACATAAATCAAATCCCTTATGATTATAAACTGGAAGTGACAAATAGATTCAAGGGATTCGATCTGGTAGACAGAGTGCCTCAAGAACTATGGACAGAGGTTCATAACATTGTACAGGAGATGGTGAGCAAAACTATTGTGATGAAAAAGAAATGCAAAAAGGCAAAATGGTTGTCTGAGGAGGCCTTACAAATGGCTGAGAAAAGAAGAGAAGCAAAAGGCAAAGGAGAAAAGGAAAGATATACCCATTTGAATGAGAGTTCCAAAGAATAGCAAAGAGAGATAAGAAAGCCTTCCTCAGCAATCAATGCAAAAAAAAATAGAGGAAAACGATAGAATGGGAAAGACTAGAGATGTCTTTAAGAAAATTATAGATACCAAGGGAACATTTCATCAAAAGATGGGCACGGTATGGACCTAACAAAAGCAGACAATATCAAGAAGAGGTGGCAAGAATACACAGAAGAACTACAAAAAAAAAAGCCTAAGGACCCAAATAACCACGATGGTGTGATCACTCAACTAGAGCCAGACATTCTGGAGCATGAAGTCAAATGGGCTTTAGGAAGCATCACTACAAACAAAGCAAGTGGAGGTGATAGGATTCCAGTTGAGCTATTTCAAATCCTAAAAGATGATGCTGTGAAAGTGCCGCACTCAATATGTCAGCAAATTTGGAAAACTCAGTAGTAGCCACAGGACTGGTAAAGCTCAGTTTTCATTCCAATCCCAAAGAAAGGAAATGCCAAAGAGTGTTCAAACTAACACACAATTGTACTCATCTCACACGCTAGCAAAGTAATGCTCAAAATTCTCCAACAGTATGGGAACTGAGAACTTTCAGATGCTCAAGCTGGATTTAGAAAGGGCAGAGGAACCAGAGATCAAATTGCCAACATCTGTTGGATCATTGAAAAAGCAAGAGTTCCAAGAAGACATCTACTTTATTGACTATACCAAAGACTTTGCCTCCTAAGAAACGTGTATGCAGGTCAAGAAGCTACAGAGAGAACCGGATATGGAACAACAGACTGGTTTCAAATTGGGAAAGAAGTACCTCAAGGCTGTATATTGTCACCCTGCTTATTTAACATATATGCAGAGTACATCATGTGAAATGCCGGGTTGGATGAAGCACAAGCTGGAATCAAGATTGCCAGGAGAAATATCAACAACCCCAGATATGCAGATGACACCACCTTTATGACAGAAAGCAAGGAGGAGCTAAAGAGCCTCTTGATGAAAGTGAAAGAGGAGAATGAAAAAGCTGACTTAAAACTCAACATTCAAAAAACAAAGATCATGGCATCCGGACCCATTACTTCATGGAAAATAGATGGGGAAACGATGGCAACAGTGACAGACTTTATTTTCTTGGGCTCCAAAATCACTGGGGATGGTGACTGCAGCCACGAAATTATAAGGCGCTTGATTCTTGGGTAAAAAGCCATGATCAACCTAGACAGCATATTAAAAAGCAGAGATAGGACTGATGCTGAAGCTGAAGCTCTAATACTCTGGCCACCTGATGCAAAGAACTGACTCACTGGATAAGACCCTGATGCTGGAAAAGACTGAAGGCAGGAGGAGAAGGGAAAGACAGAGGATGACGTGGTTGGATCACATCACCGACTTGACGGACATGACTTTGAGCAAGCTCCCGGAGCTGGTGAGAAACAGGGAAGCCTGGTGTGATGCAGCCCATGAGGTTGCAAAGAGTCAGACATGACTGAGTGACTGAACTGAACAGATAAATAAAGATGAAAATACATAGATATAAGCCTGGAAGGATATATACCAAAATATTCATGGAGAATATCTATGAATAATAGGAATATGGATAATGAATATTTCCTAGACTTCTTAAAATAAAAAGAATTTTTATATATCTGAGATACCTTTATAGAAGAAATTATTTTTGAGGATGGAGTAATTTAGGACATAAGATTATACAATTTTGGATTCTTAGGACTGGATAGAACCCAAGCTAAAGGGAGAACATTTCCAATCATAGGAAATTATCCAAATATAAATTTAGCAAACTTAGCCCTTCACTATAGAGATGAACCATTTTATCTCTACAGAACAATGACCTTGAAAACTAACCCTGAAAATGCCCTCTTTTTAGAAAAATGATTCCGATCAGGCACTGGCAATGCTGCACCCACTGCATCTGCCAGATTTCCCTAGGGGCTCAGTGTAAAGAATTTCTCTGGCAATTCAGGAGACATGGGTTTAATGCCTGGGTCTGGAAGATCCCCTGGAGAAGGAAACGGCAACCCACTTCTGTATTCTTGCCTGGAAAATTCCATGGACAGAGAAGCCTGGTGGGCTACAGTTCAGGGGGTCACAAGAGTCAGACATAATTTAGCAACTAAAGCGCCATCACCACCTGCATCCCTCAGAACAGCACTTTCCAATATGGTTTTGAGTAGTGACTCAGTTGAAATTTTCTCCCCAGCCTCAAATGTGCTAAGCAAATTCAAAATCAAAATTGTTCCTTTTTAAATGAGAGGACAACTGTAAACTAAATCGGAAAAAAAAAATATTTAAAAATCAGTGAAAAACAAATACAGGAAAAGTAACTTTAAAAAAGTCTTCTAGTTGTAGCCAAAATGATAATGGGAAAGATAACTGATAATTCTCCTGAGACTGGCTATCACAATGTAGTGAAGGTTTGTAAGGTGTCAAAAGAATGGGCAGAGGTTCTCATGTAAGGTAAGTTCTTTATCTGCCACTGAATCTAGAATTTTCTTTGATTGTTCATTTTAGGAGAATGATAATGAGAGTAATATTCATTTTATTAATTTTTATCCCATGGCTCTTGGCTTCTTAGCCCAAAATTAACTAAGGACATATGGAAGTGATGTGGACTGTACCCTGAAGGACCTTTGCCAAGAATATCTTGAGGTTATCCCTACATTATTGGTTACTTTAAGGTAGCACTTTCCTGCAGGCTCTAGAATGCTTTAAACTGCTATGTAAGTTGCTATAAAGGTTAAGTTAATTGATTCCGAGAAAGACAAATACTTCCCTAGCCAGGCAGCAGCCATGTGAGAATAATACAAAGCAAACCCTCTTTCTATCTCTGGTAAGTTAAAGAATGACAGATTTCAGCAACATTTTCAAACATTATCATTTGCATAAAGCCACAGATCAGAAGAGTGACTTCTACTACTTTACAATTCAAAAATCAACTCTCATTCACTGTTCCATTTATCATAACAGATGTTCTGATCAGCATTCCCAGGTCACCATGTACAGTGTACATGTTTATATAATTACAAGAGAAAAGAGGTTAAAACGTTGTGCCTCATTCAATACTGTCAAAATGAACCAATACAACAATTCACACAGGGGAACAGCAAGCGAGTAAATGCAAGCACTATAAATATACATAAGCCACAACCTAAACTGCTTCCTAGCCCAACATCCAAAAATGGATTCCTCCCCATAGACACATAAGAACCAATATATATCCCTAACTGCCTGGTATGACCTAGTTGAAGGTAGTCTAGAGGCAGAAATGGAATTTCCACTATGTTTGTAGGATGCTATGAATATGTATTTAGCTTTTGTCAAAGGACAAGAAATATCCCAAAGTCCTAATCTGAGTAAAAGTGCCGTTTGTTTTTCTTCTCACATACCTGTTTCTGATGCATAAAAATGTGGCACAAAGTACACTTCAGAGGAAAGAGAGAAGGTTATTTATGGACAGACTCACAGAATGAAGATACAAAGAAAATGGTGCAAATGTAAACAAAAATGTGCCTGCACACTGTCATTTCAGTCATGGCCCCTCTTTAGGACCCCATGCACTGTAGCCCGCCAGGCTCCTCTGTCCATGGGGATTCTCCAGGCAAGAACACTGGAATGGGTTGCCAGGCCCTCCTCCAGGGAATCTTCCTGACCAAGGGATCAGCATGTGTCTCTTACATCTCTTCATTGGTAGGTGGGTTCTTTCCCACTAGCACCACCTGGGAAGCCCATAAACAAAGATACCCTTCCTCTAAAGCAAGGAAAGATTTTCTTGGGCTGTTAATTTACACTGCCTGCATCTAAATGCACCTACGTTTTCTCTGGTGTCTATTGTTTAAATTTCATTGTTTATGTGCAGTACAAATATAGGAAACCTAATTATACTATATCACGCTTCTGTGAATTGACAGAAAAACTTAAAAAGCATCATAGTTAATAGTAAGTGCCAAGCCAGGCAGTGGCTCAATCTGAGATTCTAGTTATGGACTTGGCAATTATATGTTCTCTGCCGCAATTAACCAGGTTGTGAACTGAAGACTTTCCAGGACCTGAGTGATGTCAAGGCTGATGCTGTTCTTCTTATCTCCTTAATCCCAATGCCCAGCATAGTGCTTAGTTCAGAACAAATACTCATTGACTATTTGTGGAGATGAATGAGTGAATCATGTTATAAGTCAATGAATAATAAAAGTACCCACGAAATCCTTGCCACCTAAATTACTCATGACAACATGTGATTAATTTGCATGACAAACAAAACTTTACAAATCCTGGTTCTGAGGTGAACGTGCATTTTCTGAAATGGTATCTAGAAAGTAATATTACAACTTCACATCCTAAATCCCCTGCCAGTTTCCTCTGAATCATGTACCCGTCTGGAGGAAGTAAAGTTAATATAATGACTTAGCTGAGTCATCCACAGAGAGCCCGGTAATACAGGTAAAGTTAGAGACCTCATCCATGATCAAATTTCCACTGGTGGTGACTTAATTAACCATTGACCTTGTACTGAACAGCAGAAATCATAACTGTGGATTTCTGTCAGCCTGCTGCCTTTCCTGTTCATGCCATATCCACTAGAAAATTATCTTCCCCAAGATTAAGAAGTGAGCTCTACTTTACAGAAAGAGGTTATGTATTTGAAATAACCCAATCATTATATTTCTACCCTATGAAATTATTATGCTAATGAGCTGCTCTAAAAAATCATTTTTCTATGACTTTTGTTCAAGCTTGGAAGAAAAGGTTAGGAAGAAATAACTCTGATTTCAACTTATACCAAGGTAATTATGGGAGGTATCTAGTCATCCTGGAGTTAGAGGACACCTAAATTTCTGCATAAACAGTGAAAATATGAGTTAAAAGACTTTTTAATGTTTTACCCAATGTTTAGCAATTTAAGAACACTATACAAGCTGTTTTTTTTCTTTTAGAATCTTCCCCAATATGGATAGCTATTGGAAGGAAAATGAAAGAGAGAAGGAATGGAGGCACAGAGGGAGGGAGAGAGGGAAGAAAAGGAAGGGAAAATTATGCAAGAACTAATGACTCCACAGCACTTGATAAAGGGCACACTGTTCTAATAATCAAGCATAGACTTACTATGAGTGAGTCAAGTATCAATACCATTCCATTTTTCAACGAAAAATTAGTCTCATTCAGAGAAAAGTGACTTGCTCAAGATCACACATTAGAAAGGTAACAGAGTTAGGACTCAAACTCAGGTCTTCTGTATAAAAACCTCAAACCTTTCCATTGTATTTCAGCCACAACGTACGCATTTTGCTCAGAGAGAATGCAAGAAAGGAATTCATTCAAAAATGTAAACGGTGACACCTTATCTCTGACAGAATGGTACACAGCCAGAAGGCAGAGGTACAAATCAATGGGATTGTTTCATCCAGTAATTATACAAGATTCCAAAGATCATTAACAATGGTGAACTCCTCCCCTTTTACTACATATTATTGTTCTTTTCATTTCTTCAAATTTGTAGGCCAAGCTTAAATATCATGGAGAAGGCAATGACAACCCACTCCAGTACTCTTGCCTGGAAAGTCCAATGGGTGGAGAAGCCTGGTAGGCTGCAGTCCATGGGGTCACTAGGAGTCGGACACAATTGAGCGACTTCACTTTCACTTTTCACTTTCACACACTGGAGAAGGAAATGGCAACCCATTCCAGTGTTCTTACCTGGAGAATCCCAGGGACGGGGAAGCCCGGTGGGCTGCCATCTATGGGGCCACACAGAGTTGGATACGACTGAAGCGACTTAGCAGCAGCAGCAGCTTAAACATCAAGGTTCAAGCCACCCATTGTTTTGAAAACTTAGTATGCTTAGTTACGTGCTAAATTGCTTCAGTTGTGTCCAACTCTTTGCGACCTTGAGTTTGAGTTTGAGTAAGCTCTGGGAGCTGGTGATGGACAGGGAAGCCTGGAGTGCTGCAGTCCATGGGATCGCAAAGAATCAGACAGGACTGAGCGACTGAACTGAACTGAACTGAACTGAACTTTGCAACCCTACGGACCATAGCCCACCAGGTTCCTCTGTCCATGTAATGGAGTTGGTTGTTGGGGCCTCCTCCAGGGGATCTTCCCAACCCAGTGATCAAATCTACATCTCTAAAGTCTATTGCACTGGCAGACAGGCTCTTTACCACTAGCACCACCTGGGAAATCCGTGCATAATTATATCAATATCTAAAAAAGGAAGCTATTCAAAATTATTTCTAAATGTTATATATTATCATAAGGAAATTAAACTATCATATAGTGCTAAGTAAAGAGCAGGAAAAATGTTCCTTATCAAATAGGTCATTACATATTTAAATAAATTATTGGCTTTTTAAACTATCATTATGTGGCTAATTAAGCAATTTTCTTATCTTCTAACAGCCCTTCAGATGGCATAGTTTATCATCCTCCTGTCTGAAACTTCCCTTTGGCCATTGACTAAAATGAATAAAATGAGTGTTAGAAAATTTGGAAAATCTCTATTCTTCTTAGAGGCATTATTTACATCTGTTAAACCTTAACAACACTTAAAATCTGTGTCATGTATCAATTATACATTGTCTTGCCTTGTTCTTTATTTCTGCCATAACTTTGTGTTATTAAACTAAGTTACCATAGATAATGGGAACCTACTGTATAGCAGAGGGAACTCTACTCAATGCTCTGTTGTGACCTAAATAGGAAGAATACCAAAAGCGAGGATGTGTATATACGTATCGCTGATTCACTTTGCTGTACAGTAGAAACTAACACAATATTGTAAAGGAACTGTACTCTAATAAAACTTTTTTAAAAACAAAAGGCAACTGTACTCATATTTAAAAAAAAAATAAACTAGGCTCAAGAAACATCATGGCTTTAGGAAAGCAACTGGGAGATGTCTGAAAAATTTTAATTGATTTACTGTCAGTTACCAATACATCTGTTGGATTTTACTGCACTATCCACATGCATCTGGTGTCATTACACATTACATATAACATTGTTTTCACTTTAAAACACATATTTTCATTTTATGAACAGGGAGATTCTAAGGCAAGTTTTCAAATGGTAGCAATTAACCTTTTAATGAGAAGCAGGGGCTTCAAGGGTTTATAAATTTTCTCGGGATAATTTGTAACTAACCTTTTCTACTAACAAAGATACATCCTTAAAAGGATTTCAATTCCAATTTTAGTACAATGCTACTATATCTTTTCAGGACATTTAGTTATAGACAAATTTTTATACTTTACATAAGTGCTAAAAAACTAATTATTATACCTTATGTTTACATTTTATACAACATAGTATCCCTTGACAACTATAATCCACTCTGAAGAGAAACTACAATTGTAAAACTTTAAAAAATGCATGCACACAGGTTTTTTTTTTCTTATTCTTAGCAATTATAAAAGTAATTATGAACAAGATTGCTGGTCAGATGTGTGAAATTCCTGGTTGTTAAAGCCCCAGCTCATAGCCTCTGCTTTAATGAAATATGTCATACAATGCACAGTTCTCTAATATCATTTAACCTATAAATTGTGCTTCTGACCCTTTCATCACTCAAATAGAGAATACAAAGAATAGAATTCATTATAAATTCATGGAGCTTCTAAAACATGAAGAGATACTGGCTATAATTCATTCATGAGTTATTTTCAGTTTATGAAGGAAGGTCTTGCCAAAAGAGAGTAAAAGCAAAGCGCATTAAAATATAAAATTATATGCAGATTTTGCTGAGCATGGTCTTTAAGTTTCTGCACAAATAGTTCCAGCCTTATTCCCACTCAACTCCCCAAATTAAGCCACTATTTCCTATCGAATGCACATTGGTATCCCAATCAAAATTTCTGCTTGCCAAAATTATGTTTATGCTATTTTTCTGTCCCACGACAGTCTATAAGATCCTGTCTTATCTACACACTTATGTTTCTAACCTTTTTCCTCAGATCTTTACTAAAATATCCACTTTGCTTCTAAGGTAGCTGTGATGAAGCCAGTTAAATCAACTACTCTATCTGCTTGGGCTTGATGTGAACATATTGGAATCTGTGAAATTTTGCTCCATTCAGTTGACAATGATGAGCTATATGTTGAATATCTGCACTCTTAGTTCACATCCATTATTTTTCAGTTAAGTGGTAACATCATTGAGATTGGGGGATTGTGTTATTGATTTGACTTTTGTTGGCACAAAGGAAGTTAATATATTGAAATAATGCTCTAGACATCTACTATGCAAATGAATACAACAGTAGAATATATTCCACAAGAAGGAGAGCGAGCATTTTGCATTGGAAATACAATGCTGGCCATCTTATTCTGGAAGGTAATTTCTTTTGAGTGGAGACTCAACCAAAGTGATGGGAATCACTTAAAAATTCAAATTAGTGATAAATTCACATTACTGTTGGACATTCACTTTGGGAGACATGTGAAAGCAGGATTGTTCTTTCTATACTGATTTTGCATACAGGTAAACACTGCTGGTTTACCTTTTTCTGTTTTTTTCTATAGTTACATAATATTAATAAAGAAGAGTACAGGAACAATAGTATTCAGAGTTGCTTTACTCCAGTTATATCGCAGAGAACCAAAACTCTCTGTAAATCATCTAACTAATAGGTCCCAAATATTCATGTTAAAATGTAGAGACACTACTGTATTATCTCTAAGCTACCCTCCATCTCTAAAAAAGCATATCATTTATCGATTCTTCCCCTCTGAGAATCAGTATAATTCAATTTTTTTAGAAGAGAGAAAGAATGAAATAATTTCTGTTTATGAAGTATTAACTGGTGTCTTAAGCCATTAGAAAAACTGTTAAGAAAAATTCTTATTCTACTCAGTTGTCACTAAAATCCTATAAGCTGCCTACATACAATGAAAGTGAGTTTAACAAGCTTTAACATTTAGTAATATAAAATCTAAAAGATGAATTCACCCATAAAAAAAATAAATATATGATGATCACTTTCCCCAGGAGAGAAAACCAACTGATCAAAATGAGTGAATAATGGCTTCTGGTTTCAGAGTAAAGAAGTACAATTTGCTTTCTTGAGAAGAGAGGAAATAATTTTACATTAATGTTGACTACTGGTAGTGGGTATATCTGCCTCTGTTTAGTGAAACACATTGACACTTTGTTTTTTTCTTTTCTTTTTCCTTTTAAGAAGCAAGATCTTGAAGCAAGATAATAATAATAGCTAACATTTAATGAAAGCTTTCTACCATATCACACTTTTCTAAGTGCTCTGCATTTATCAATTCATCACAGCCTTGCAAACATCATATAAGAAATTAAACTAGGACACAGAAAAATTAAAACTATTTCCCAGAGAAAGCTAATAAAAAGCAGAGGAAGACCAGCAATGATATCACCGCCCAGAGTTCACATCCTTAAACACCGAACTACATCACCACCAGGATGAGCAGAGACAAAGCTATTCTGCTTAAGAAGTAAGAAATCAGGGTTGGAGACAAGGACAAGGGAACCAGGAAAAAAGGGTTGTAAAAAGGGATTTAGAACAATTAGGAAGCCAAGTATAACACAAGTTGATATGATACAAACAGGAGAAAATAAGTGAAAATGCAAGAGGACAGAAAGAGAACATTATCCACATAACTTAAAAATAGGGAGATGCAATATTCTATTCTGTAGTCCATGGGGTTGTTGCAGTCCATGCTGCAGTCCATGGGGTCGCAAAGGGTTAGACATGACTGAGCGACTGAACTGAACTGAATATTCTATTCAAATTTACTACATGTGTTTTACTCATTCAGTTTTAGTTTCAGTGAAAGTCACTCAGTCTGACTCTTTGTGACCCCATGCAGTCCATGGAATTTTCCAGAATACTGGAGTGGATAGCCATTCCCTTTACTCATTCAAGTACTCAGTAAATTCAGTTATACTTTCTGTCTTTATGTGGGTGGTATTTTGGGGTAATCAAAGAATGGAGAATTTTTTTTTTCATATTTGAGGAATGCAGTAACAGCTGCAACACCTGACAAAAATGGGAGAATTCAATCAACTATAGCCAGAGATGTCTGGGTAAAACACCATCCCCACCCCTGTCAAAAAACCCTAAAGTTATTGGAAAAGACCAAGTGGCCTTGATGACATCTTTGTTACATTAATACTTAAATAGTATCTCTTAATGAAAAGTGAAAGAAAGTGAAATCGCTCAGTCGTGCCCGACTCTTTGTGACTCCATGGATAGTAGCCTACACCAAGCTCCTCCATCCATGGGATTTTCAAGACAAGAGTACTGGAGTGGGTTGCTATTGCCTTCTCCAGGGAATCCTCCCAATCCAGGGAACAAACACAGGTCTCTCACATTGTAGACAGATGCTTTACCATCTGAGCCACCCGGGAAGTCCAGACAAAACCTATACTGAAGATGGAAAAAATCTTTGCTATAATATGGATCTAAGGATAATGCCAGTGGAACAACAGATAGGGCAGGTGTGGGAACAGTGCAGGAAACTAAACTTGCTCTGAAACTTACAATGCTTTCTCACTTTTCTACCAAAATAGATCCCATTGCCTCAATATTGTTTTAAAACTGAGGATGTTCTAAATTATTTCATTCAAAAAACTAGTATTCAGGATCTACTTAATGCCAGGGACTAGAGCACTTATAAACAGTCAAAAGAATCCCTGTACTCATAACCTTTACCTTCCAATAGCCTGACATTCTAGTTCAGTATTCACTACTAATCATTCTAAGTGATAGTGATTCAACCACTGTCTTTTTTATACCTACACTAAAATTAACACAAGGTTTGATAGGGATTTGCTTAAAATCACCTAAAGACTTTTCAAGAAAGAGTCATCCACTTTAGTTATTGCATTTCAGAAACCACATGCATTTTTCTTAAGGAAAGCCCTCCTGAGACTTAAAAGAGTCTTAATCACTGTTTCTACCTCCCTTACAGTTAAAATATTGCCTCTATTTAAGGGGTTTTGTGAGTACTTTTATGGTGTGATGGCAGAAGGTGAATTGGGTATTATTAATTATCTCTTATCTCAACCTAGACTATCATCAAGCCCATCTCCCAGAGACACTAAATACTAAGTTCCACTCACTCACTTCTAAAAATATACTTTTGCTCTTCATTTCAACCACATCACTTGATCCGCCTCAATTATTCCTGTCATTTTTTTTTTTTTAATGGAAAGGACAATACCAACCATAGAGAGCTATGGTAATCACACAGAGGAACATAAATCAGATGTCTAGCAATTCAGAACCTAGTTTAAGACAATAAAGCCTGATACAGCTTACAACAAATTAAGCCTCTCAAATGAAAAGGTGAATTTTCAGGAAATGGTAGTTGGTAGAAATGAAAATAATGAAAAAGATTCCCGACTCTCTCTCTCTGCAACACAATTATTTCTTCCTTCCCTTATTTTGCCTGAGAGTGAACAGAAAAGACACATACAAAAAGGAAAAAAATAATCAGTTTAAAAACAATTCTGTCTGGGTCAATTGGCCACTGATCTGAGAAGCTCTTGGTGGCATGATGACCGAAAGGCCTTGTAAGAATATAAATGTCTAAAATTAGCTAAAAGTTTGAAATTGTTTGCTATGTGAATCATGATGCAAGGACCTGAACAGATTCACAGACCTTGAGTGAAAGAAGAGTAGTGTTTCACACAATGTTTTCACATTCAGGGATTTGGAGCTCCAGTGTGAAGGAAAAGAAGTTGTGAATTCCAGTCAGGCTGACCCCAGGGCAGAGGTAAAGAAAGGAACCCGAAACACAGAGGGAAGAATTTGGTAGATCAGAGATAACCAAAAGAATAGAAGGCCTCTATAACAGGCCAATCTTATTCAAATTCAAGAAATCAGAGATTCCAGATGACTTATGGTATGTATATGTATGTATGAAAATACATATGCATACATACATATAAACATTTACATACATACATACATAAATCTAAGTGTGTACTCTTGCTTTTACAACCAGGAAATCCCTGTTTGTACATTCAGGAATGCCATAGAGTCATGCTAGTTTGGTAACCAAATAGACTGGCATCATCTGGATCAACAAACCATTTCCCTTAGGTCAAATCTAACTTGCCATCTGTTTTTGCAAGAATATAACATCAACTTTTGGCTTACATATTATCTAAGACTTTTTTATGCTACAAAGCAGAGTAAAATAGTTGCAACAGAGTTGATGGCTTTCAAATTTCTAAGTTTCAAATTCTAAAACCTGGCTCTTTATAGGAAAAGTCTCNTTAGGTCAAATCTAACTTGCCATCTGTTTTTGCAAGAATATAACATCAACTTTTGGCTTACATATTATCTAAGACTTTTTTATGCTACAAAGCAGAGTAAAATAGTTGCAACAGAGTTGATGGCTTTCAAATTTCTAAGTTTCAAATTCTAAAACCTGGCTCTTTATAGGAAAAGTCTCTTGCCCCAGGTATCACCCTCCAAAACTCCTGCCTATTAGAGAACATTTACTGAGTGTCAATCATTATTATTTTTTCCCTATATTTAAAGGCTATTTTCAGAGCAGTTCTAGGTTCATAGCGACATTGAAAGGAAGGTCCAGGTATACCCCCTATCCCCACATATGCATAGCCTCCTCTATTATCAACATCCCTCACCAGAGTGGTGTTTGTTTGTTTGTTTTAACAATTTATGAGCCTACATTGACACAGCATAATTTTTCAGAATCTATAGTTTACATTGGGGCTTCCCCGGTGGCTCAGCAGTAAAGAATTCGCCTGCAATGCAAGCAACCTAGGTTTGATCCCTGGGTCAGGAAGATCCCCTGGAGAAAGGAATGGCAATCCACTCCAGTATTATTGCCTGGAGAATTCCATGGACAGAGGAGCCTGAAAGGCTACAGACCATAGGGTTGCAAAGAGTCAGACATGACTGAAGCGACTGAGCATGCATGCATAGTTTACATTGAAATAATTTTTGGTGGTATACATTCTATGGATTTGGATAAATTTATAATGACATGGATCCACCATTATTACATCATACAGAATATTTTTGCTGCCCTAAGTGTCCTCTATCCTTATCTATCCCTGCTACCCCATCCCTCCCAATAACCCCTCCCAATCAGTAATCTTTTACACAGTTTTGCCCTTTCCAGAATATCATGTAGTTGAAATGATACAGTATGTAGCCTTTTCAGATTGACTCTCATCATTTGGTTAATAGACATTTAAGTTTCCTCCATGTTATTACATGGCTTGATAGATTTTTTTTTGTAACCCTGAATAATATTTTATCATCCAGATGCACCACTGTTTATTCATCCCACTACTAAAAGGACATCTTCATTGCTTCCAAGTTTTGACAATTACAAATAAAGCTGCTGTAAGTATGTGTGTGCAGGCTTCGGTGTCAACACAAGGTCTCCATTCCTTTAAGTAAATACCAAAGAATATGATTACTGGATCATGTGGTAAGACTATATATAGTTTTGAAAGAAATCACTAAACTGTCTTCCAAAACTGTTGCTCCATTCTGCATTTCCACTAGCACTGAATGAGAGTTACTATTGCTCCATATCCTTATCAGCACTTGATGGTCTGGTGTTCTGGATTTTGGCCATTCTAATAGGAGGGTTATGGTATTGTACTGTTGTTTTAATTTGAATTTCCCTAATGTCAAGTTATGTGACAGATTTTTTTCATCCTTGCTATCTGTATGTTTTATTTGGTGAGGTGCCTCTTAAGGTCTCTGCTGTTGCTGTTGCTAAATTGCTTCACTCATGTCCGACTGTGCAACCCCAGAGACGGCAGCCCACCAGGCTTCCCCCATTCCTGGGATTCTCCAGGCAAGAACACTGGAGTGGCCCTTAAAGTTTGGTTGCCTGCTTATTTTTAAGATATATTAGTTCTTTGTATGTTTTGGAAAGCAGTTCTCTCTCAGATGTGCCTTTTGCAGACATTTTCCGTCTGTATATTATCTTCTCATTCTCTTGACTATTCCTTTGTTCCCTTTTGTTTCCTTGTTTTTATCTCCAAATCATGTTCTCTAAAGTAACTATTTCAAACTTTTCCTGATTTTGAAAAGTCTGTTGATGTTCAAACAATACTTTGTTTCTCTGCATCTTCACCTTCCTCTTTTTTTTTCACTTCTGTTTTCCTTAAGCTTAGCCACCCAAGTTTGCCCTGACTTAGCTTCCAGACATCATTATGTTGCCCAAATCCATTCTCATATGCTTCTTTGTCTACCGATATTTTCTATTTTCCCTTCAAAAAAACATAAAAATGTTCCTCCCATTCTATAACTCACCACCCTATTTTCCTTGACCCATGTTTCTAAACTACAAATATTTCTGCAAACATAACCCATATGCCACTGCCTATTCTTTATTACCACCCACCTATACTGTAAATTTCTTAAATCTGGGTTTTCCTTGCTACTCCACTGAATTTTGCTCAGAAGACACCAAGGACTAACTGATAATCAATTTTCTGTTTTCTTCCTCCTTAAGATCTCTTCCGTAGTGGATTCTGTTGTGTCCTTACTGAAATTCTTTTCTGACATGGTTTCTGAGACCTTCTAAAATTTCTACCAGCACCCAAGTAAAATACACTGCTAACTTTTCCTCAAACATACGCTATACTTCCAGCCTCAGGCCAATTTTCATAGTTCTGCTTTTTCTTTTTTTTTTTTGAAATAAACAATGCTTTTATTGTAAGCACAAACTCTATCTACTTCAAGCTGTAATGCAACAAATCAGTCAAATACACAATATCAGTATAAAAGATCTAGGAGGACAAATATCTTTCTTATTGTCTATTATGTCACCAGTATCAGCTATATATTTAATATTAACTGAAAAAATGTATTTAATATGTTAAAGAAAATTCAGAAATCATCTACTCCATCACTGTCTGACTTTCTCATGCTGCTATGAAATAAATACCTGGTAAAGGTAGAACATCAAAGCTCATTCCAGTGCTTATTTCCATACTTTCATGCTGCGTCTATTGTTATTACTAAATTGTCATCTAATTGTTTTCTTCTCAAGTTATCTTTAAAAAAGGGCATGTGTGCTAATTTGATTCAGTCATGTCTGACTCTTTGCAATCCTATGGACTGTAGCCTGCCAGGCTTCTCTGTCCATGGGGATTCTCCACCCAAGAATACGGGCGTGGATTGCAATGTCCTCCAGGGAATCTTCCTGAACCAGGGATCAAACTCATGTCTCTTATGTCTCCTCTATTGGCAGGCGGGTTCTTTATCACTAGCACCACCTCGGAAGTAACTTACTAAATTAAGAAAATCACCTATTATGATTATCAGAAATTATGAGCTAGGTAATGTATGCTCCCATGTTAATTTTACTCTTACATATAAGCCTTACCTCCCTGAGATTTGGTTCATGTGATGAGAGTATATAGAAATATAGATATATTTTTCTTAGGAGAGGGCTGTATTCATTTTAGAGAAATACTTATATTGAACATTCCATCTGTATTTTCTGTAATATTTTCCTATAGCATGAGAAAAAAGGTTTCCCAAATGTGATATTACACCTGCAGTAACATATGAAGCTGTCATCTATTCAAAGACTAAACCTTGCTCATTCGGAAGTAAAAAATGAGAAAAAGTCAACTTTAATATTACTTGGAGTCATCTCTTGGCAGCATATTCTATAATACCTAATTTTATGAGATCGTAGTGCCTCAAGTATGAGTTCCCATTCTTCCCACTAAAATCTGTTGACGGCTCTTCATATTCAAGACACTATCCTAGGATAGAAATGAGCTTTGTAGCTTGAAGAAGTTTATAGTGTTATAAGAAAGGAGTAATAATATTAAGCAATTGGACTTTACTTTTCCTATGTAAAAACAGTGATAAAATTTCCTGTCCTGCCCACCTCATGGTATTCTTGGAAGAGTCAGATGAGTACTGAAAGCACTCTGTAAAATATGAATAAATATACAAATCTCAATTATCGTTGTTATGATGAGTACATTATAGCAAACTATCACAGACCAAAATGTGTTGAGCAATAAGGCCTGGGACAGATGAGAAGGAAAAATCAACATGGAGCAGAGAATTAGGAAGTTCTAATAAAGAAAGTTGCTTCCATTTCCGTCTTACCTCTGTCACCTAAGTCTAGACTTTGAAAATCGCCTGTCAGTGGCCTACCATTGCCCAGTCTCCTACTTTAAGCTACTACACTACTGCCAGCCCAATTTCTCACCAAGTTCTTCACAGTACTTCTGTCAACACCTTCAAACATTTCTAGGATCCTGGAAGAAACAGTTTAAATTCCTTATTTATAGGCCTTTCAACCTTACCTCCAACTGCTCAGTTTTCCTAACTTTCCACTCCAACTAAACTCCTGTAGCAATAATTGTCTATATCATTAATTTGGTAATTTATTTTTATTTGTTCCAGCAAAGATTTAATGTGGCTCATTTGGCGATTAATCATGTAATATAATTCCTTGTGGCATCTGTTCTGCTGCTGCATCAAACTGTTACTTACATTTTCTTTTCACTTATACTGCTTCCTTTTATTATTTTTTTTTACAATACTATATGCATTTTGCTATACATTGACACGAATCAGCCACAGATGTAAATGAGCTCTCAATCCCAACCCCCCACCCCCTCCCGCCCCACACCATCTCTCTGGATCATCTCCATGCATCAGGATCATGCATATGATTTTGCTTCAATTCTAAAAATGTATTGATGGACAACGCTGCAAAGCAAGGTCATTCCTGCTAAAGAGAGATGGATGATACAGTTTTTGTCTATGAAACACAAAAAATATACGTANCCCCTCCCGCCCCACACCGTCTCTCTGGATCATCTCCGTGCATCAGGATCATGCATATGATTTTGCTTCAATTCTAAAAATGTATTGATGGACAACGCTGCAAAGCAAGGTCATTCCTGCTAAAGAGAGATGGATGATACAGTTTTTGTCTATGAAACACAAAAAATATACGTATTACCAATTCTGCTCTGTGTCTTCTATATTCCTTTTCAAGACTTTCAAGACTAAAGGACTTACTCCCTTGGTTGCTGGAAAGGTTATCTACTAGCCTTCCCAGTAACTGCCTCTGCTGATGAGTCCTTCCCTCAAAGCACACCTCCTTAGAAAATCAACTTTCTGAAATCTACACAAATAAAAAATTTAGGGGGAAAGTTCTACCTCTAGGGCTAATAAAGAAAATATAAAGAAGGGGCCACATTGTAAGCTCTTCCATTCCCTTGGCACAAGACTGATATTCAGACTTTCAGGAAAGGTCTGCCTGGGGTATCCTAGCTCGGAGCTGGCTCATTGGAAGCCACAATCTGGGTTGACATCAGAGTTCCCTTGAGCACTGCGGGCCAGAGCAGGTACACAAGAAGTTACCTGCCGGGTGGCATAGAGTAGAGTCAACCCACAACCACTGAGGTGCTGGAGAAATTCTCCAAAAACTGAGGGGAAAAACTCACTGAAGGGCCAGTAGCGTTGGGTTCCTGCATGCCTATCCCCACATACATGCTAAGAAGTATCATATTAGAAACAGAAAGAAAAGATCTAAATAGACTTTCCTCCAAAGAAGACATACAGATGGTCCCCAGATACATGGAAAAGATACTTAACATCACTGATTGTTAGTGAAATGCAAATCAAAACCACAACGAGTTATCACCTCACACCAATCACAATAACCATCATCAAAAACATCTACAAATAATAAATGCTAGAGAGGGTGCAGAGAAAAGAGAAATATCCCATACTATTGTTGTAAATTTGTATATCCACCATGGAAAACAGTAAGGATGTTCCTTTAAAAACTAAACATAGGGTTACCATATGATGCAGCAATCCCACTCCTGGGTATATATCTGGAAAAGATGAAAACTCTAACTTGAAAAGATACATGCACCACAATTGTCACTGCAGCCTCATTTAAAATAGCCAAGACATGGAAGCAACCTAAAAGTGCCCATCGACAGACAAATGGATAGAGAAGATGTGGTACATATTACTCCCCCATAAAAATGAACGAAATGATGCCATTTGCAACAACACTGACGGACTTAGAGAATACCATACTAAGTGAAATAAGTCAGAAAGACAAATATTGTGATATGACATATATGTACTCTAAAAAACAGTACAAATAACATGTTTACAAAGCAGAAACAGGCTCACGGACACAGAACACAAATTTAGTTATCAAAGGGGAAGGAAGGAGGGATCAATTAGGAGCATGGGATTAACAAATATACACTATTATATATAAATATAAATAGATAAACACTAAGGAATTACCATGTAGCACAGGAACTATATTCAATATCTTGTAATCATTTGTAATGGAAAAAATTCAACATATATCCATATAAGCAATTCACTTTGCTGTACACCCAAAAATAACAGTATTGCAAGTTAACTATATTCCAATTAAAAAAAAAAAAATAGAGAAGCCCTTTCCTGTGCTCTAACTTACAGTATTCCCCAGTGTCCTCTATTGACAAAATCCAACACTGAGTTCGGAGAAGGCGATGGCACCCCACTCCAGTACTCTTGTCTGGAAAATCTCATGGATGGAGGAGCCTGGTGGGCTGCAGTCCATGGGGTCGTGAAGAGTTGGACACGACTAAGCAACTTCACTTCATTTTTCACTTTCATGCATTGGAGAAGGAAATGGCAACCCACTCCAGTGTTCTTGCCTGGAGGATCCCAGGGATGGGGGAGCCTGGTGGGCTGCTGTCTATGGGGTCGCACAGAGTCAGACATGACTGAAGCGACTTAGCAGCAGCAGCAGCAGCAGCAACACTGAGTTACCTGACAAAGGAGAAATGTTTATAGGGTCCAGCTCCAGTATCACAAAATGGGGAGGTGAGGGAGGTGGATTTGGAGCTGGTAAATAATATGCTAATAACTAGTATAGTCTATCTGGAGAAGGCAGTAACAACCCACTCCAGTACTCTTGCCTGAAAAATCCCATGGACAGAGGAGCCCCTTAGGCTGCAGTCCCTGGGGTCACTACGAGTCAGACACGACTGAGTGGCTTCGTTGTCACTTTTCACTTTCCTGCACTGGAGAAGGAAATGGCAACCCACTCCAGTGTTCTTGCCTTGAGAATCCCAGGGACTGGGGGGCCTGGTGGGCTGCCGTCTATTGGGTCGCACAGAGTCGGACACAACTGAAGCGACTCAGCAGCAGCAGCAGCAGTATAGTCTATTCCAAGTTTACTTGATATGATAAGAAGAATTTGTTAAATGAAATAAGAAGAAGCACAAACCAATGAAAAATAAACTACAGTTTTTTACTTTTTTTCAAATATACTGTGTTTTAAAAATAAAGAATTATGTCTAAATGCATTCTGAGTATATTCTATAGACAGATAAATACATTTAGTTCTAGACAGGGCTTCCCTAGTGGATCAGATGGTGTTAAAAACAAAACAAAACAAAAAAAAAATCTACCTGCGAAGGAGACCTAGGTTTGATCCCTGGGTCAGGAAGATCCCCTGGAAAAGGGAATGGCATCCCACTCCAGTATTGTTGNTGCATTCTGAGTATATTCTATAGACAGATAAATACATTTAGTTCTAGACAGGGCTTCCCTAGTGGATCAGATGGTGTTAAAAACAAAACAAAACAAAAAAAAAATCTACCTGCGAAGGAGACCTAGGTTTGATCCCTGGGTCAGGAAGATCCCCTGGCAAAGGGAATGACATCCACTCCAGTATTGTTGCCTGGAGAATTCCATAGACAGAGAAGCCTGGCGGATTAAGTCAATGAGGTCACAGAGTGACTGGATGACTAACACTTTCACTTTTTCATATGTTTCAAAGCCAAGGAAAAATCAGTCTACCTTTCTGAAGCACTAAAAATATTAACAAGTTATCATGGTCCAGGTTATTGTGACTATTCTTTTCAAATACGTAAACAAATTTAGTTAGTAAATAAATAATTCAGTTACCCACAATATCTGAAGCCGAAATCTCTGTCTCCAACATACCTTTAACCTGTTATCTACCAAACACCTTTATTTGGATGTCTTAGCAGTATCTCTAGAACTAACATCCAAATCTCAGTCAGATACTTGAAAATAAAAACCAAGCCTGAATATACTTTGTGCCAATTCCTGGAGTGTAAATGTTCCCAACATGGCCTCACAAATTTCTGACAAGTTAGCAGCCATTAAGTTCTAATTACCTGTTTGGTGTCTTAGTGAATCTTCACTATAATAGTCAAACCAAAAGCCTTGGTTCCACCTATTATGTCTCCTTCCTCTTTACCACCCACTTCATTTTCTGCATTATATCAGTTCCTCAGCTGTGCTTCTCCAGCCTGTAACTGCCTTTGTTCCCACTGCTACCACCTTAACATCAGGACACTTTTGTTTCACTCGGCTAATTGGTATTCTTGCTTCTAGTCTCTCTTTTCCAAGGATTATCTACTGTGGCAAGAATGATCTTTATTTCTTTAGTTGACATATAATGGACATGTAACATTATGTAAGTCTGAGGTGTACAATGCTGATTTAATTCCTTTATTTAATGCAATATGTTTATAGATAAAGTTTTAGTTAACACCTTTATCATGTCAGATAATCATAGTTTCTTTTTTGTGGTAAGAAAATTTCAGATGTACTCTCTTGGCAACTTTGAAGTATATAATACAGTTGACTATAATCATCACGCTGTACATTAGATCTCCATTAACTTTTTATTAATATTTATTAATGCAAGCTGCAAGTTGGTATCCTTTCATCCAAGGGTTCCCAACCTCCAGGATCTAATGCCTGATGATCTGAGGTGGAGTTGATGTAATAGCAATAGAAATAAAGTGCACAATAAATGTAATGTAATCAAATCATCCCCAAACCATCCCTCCACCCCCATCTGTGGGAATATTGTCTTCCATGTCACAAGTCCCTGTTGCCAAGATGTTGGGAACTGCTGTGGTTTAACCAGAATATCCATAATTCCCCATACTGTAGCCTCTGGTAACCACCATTCTACACTTTGTTTCTATGAATTCAAGTTTTTTATATGCCACATTTATGTAATATCACACAGTGCTTATCTTTCCCTCTTTGACTTTTCTCTCTTAGCAAAATACCCTCAAGGTCCATCCATGTTGCTGCACGCAGCAGGATTGCTCTTTCAATGCACATGAATCTGGTGGCTTCACTTATATTAAAAAAAACTAGCGTGGCTTTTGAAATGGAATATGATGACCTTTGGGCTTCCCTGGTGGCTCAGTTGGTATAGAATCTGCCTGCAATGCGGGAGACCTGGGTTCAATCCCTGGGTTGGGAAGATCCCCTGGAGGAGGGCACAGCAACCCACGCCAGTACACTTGCCTGGAGAATACCTATGAACAGAGGAGCCTGGCAGGCTACAGTCCATGGGATTACAAAGAGTCAGATAATGACTGAGCAACAAAGCACACACACATGATGATCTCTATGACTCCTGATCAGCTTTCTAACCTCATCTTCCTTACACCCTAATCCTTTTCCAACCGTGTACCCCAAACAATCTCCTTTTCAGCCACTGAGAACTATTTACAGCTCCAAACATACCTGCTTTCCCTGACTTTCAGGCTTTTACATACACAGCATTTTCTGCTTAGATTGTTTTTTAATATATACTTTTTTCTATATATTTTTCTTAGGAATGGCCTGATCAATTTTTTAATCAATTTTTTAAACTCATAATTTAATGAATTAGTAAATTCACCTACTAATTTCAAAGTTGTACCTATTTACAATCTAATTACTCTTTTATTTTAGTGGAAGTTGCTCAGTTGTGTCCGACCCTTTGCGAGCCCACAGACAGTAGTCCATGGAATTCTTCAGGCCAGAATACTGGGGTTGGTTCCATTCTCCATGGGATCTTCTCAATCCAGGGATTAAACCCAGATCTTCTGCACTGTATGTGGATTCTTTATCAGCTGAGCCACCAGGGAAGCCCTTCTATTATAAGTTGTATGCATATTTTACCCTAACAAAATAGTAAGTTAAGGAAATTTCTACTCTGTTCCATTAAACAAAAACTTGAGAATGCCTATGCACAGGTCTTCCCCCTAACAATACCCTTATACCTGTCTTGTATTTTATTTATATCGTCCTGTTAGCTGCCCCAAAGTTATTTTTAAAGGCATCAATTATTTACATTTGCCTATCAGCTCAGCAATTCTTTGCTCACCACTGCTTATGTCTCATATTTTTCTACCCAGTTTCAATTTCTTCAGTATACTGAAGTATACTCTTCAGTAGATCAGAGGGTGTCTTAGCGAAATAGAAACCTCTGCAGTCTTTGCCTGAAAATGTCTTTATTTTACCCTCAATGTTCATTAATGATTTAGCAATTTTGAATTAGAGTTCTAGTCTGACAATTATTTATTCTCAGCACTTTGAAAATCTCTGTTGTCCAACTAATTCTAATTCATTGGTTCATTATGTCTAAAAATGGATTTATTTGTAAGTAATCTGATCAGAACTCTGTGGATTTCAATCTGGGGATTCATACATTTTATTAACTCAAAATCCCTCAGTCATTAGCTCCTTAATTATCTCTTCCCTATTCTATCAACTCCTTCTGGAAATCTTATTTCAGATAGATAGATTCTATCATTTCATTCTCCATATCTCTTACACTCCCATATTTTCTATCTTTTTCACTTGTGCTTCATTTGAGAAATTATCCTCATTTCTTTCTTCTTGAGCATGGTTTTGTCTAATTTTCCCTATACCCACCTCCTATGTCTTTAAATTTTAACATCTGTAATTTTCATTTCCAGAAAGTGCAACTTTTTTTTCCACTTTGCTTGTTAACTTTTTGTTTTCTCTTCTTTTTTTAAATTATTGTTAATAACTCTGTTTTCCTTTGAATCTCTTTGTTTTAAACATAATAATCCATCCAGCAAATTCTAGAATTATCCTCAACATTGACGATACAAAGGTAAATAAAACACACAGAGTTTTGTCATCATTTTGCTTATATTTTATGGACATAAGCCAGGAGAATATCAATAACCTCAGATATGCAAATGAACCACCTTTATAGCAGAAAGTGAAGAGGAACTAAAAAGCCTCTTGATGAAAGTGAAAGAGAGTGAAAAAGTTGGCTTAAAGCTCAACAGTCAGAAAATAAAGATCATGGCATCCAGTCTCATCACTTCATGGCAAATAAATGGGGAAACAGTGTCAGACTTTATTTTTGGGGGGCTNAACAACCAGAGTATTTGACTCTAAAATTTGTGCTTTAGTAGGGCAAATTAGAGTATAATAAACATAGGTGGTTTGTTGAGCATGATCCACACATGCTCTCCAAGGTGCTCAATTACCACTGATAAGGAATAAAAAAAATCTTGCTTTGTACTGGTAATGCCAGTAGGCATTGGCAGGGTTGACAAGGGAATCACTAATTCTAGGGAGTACTTCACACCATGCTTCTTGCTCTAAATTTTGTGAACCTGAAGGAATTTGTAATCTGTAAGAAATCTTCAGTTATTGCTGTAATCATGGTAGCATTTGTAATATTTATGCAGTGATAATTGTTAAGACATCTAAACCTGATATTCCACTAGGATCAGTATGAATTATAATTAATCACCATTTTTGCCTCCTTTTTTGCCCAGAGGAATTATTTATCTTGGGTAAGTATGCTTCACCCCTGGTGTTTGTGTGTAGGAAATTGACATGTTTATCAAGATTTTTATATTTATCTCCAGGGTGATACACATTGGGAAAATATCTGTCATGTAATGCACAGAAATTAATTTTTATGTTAACTTCCCTGGTAGCTCATATGATAAAGAATCTGCCTGCAATCCAGGAGACCTCGGTTTGATCCCTGGATCAGGAATATCCCCTGGAGAATGCAGTGGCAACCCACTTGAGTATTCTTGCCTGGAGAATCCCATGGACAGAGGAGCCTGGTACACTATAGTCCATGGGGTCTCCAGAGAGTCAGACACCACTGAGTGACTATCACTTTCACTTTATAATGCTAAATTAATCTCTTTTGCAATTTTCCTGTTAGGACATAAGAGAAATATAAGGTATTTAAGAAAAATGGCATTTATATATTATTTTACTGTGCAAATGAGGAGGATTGCTGCCTAATATAGAGTGTGTGCTATGTCACTTCAGTCATGTCTGACTCTTCCCAGTCCTAAGGACTGTAGCCCACAGGCTCCTCTGTGCATGGAATCCTCCAGGCAAGAATACTGGAGTGGGTTGTGATGCCCTCCACCACTGGATCTCTCCCACCCAGGGATTGAACCTGTGTCTCCCGCAGCTCCTGCATTGCAGACAGCTTCTTTATTCTGAGTCACCTGGGAAGCCCTCATATTTAGAGTACCTGAACTTAACATTTTTGGCAACTTGTTTGTTTCTAAGTTTGGCTTTTATCTAAGAGTTTTGTTGGGCAGGTATAGTACTAGAGAGTCACAAACAAGTGTCATTTCAAAAAAAAAAATCTCCTTCTGCTATATAAAAAAAATACATTCTATAAATATACAATGAGCACATCTTGTTTTTATATCTGGCAGTCTAATCAGCTTGTTTTTAGAAGCAAATGATGAGAATTTCAGCCTTGCTTAAGAAATGTCTTTACAATGATGTTTGGGATTAGAATATAGGTGTTTTAAAGGTGTCATTAAAAATCAACTAATAGGTTGCTGATTAGATTTTGTTTGCTTGGTTACATATGGGTGAAAAAAAATGAAGGTAAATGTAACTTTGCATCTGACTCAAGGAGTTCTTAAAGGAAGCTATTTAATTGGCTGTTTTGTACTGTAAAGAAATAGCTGTAATTAAATTGATGTATTTAGTTTTATAGGTCAATAATATGTCATTAAAAATCCATATAAATGATAGCAAGTAACATGATATTGTATGCTTTTAATAGCATAACATTTTTATGAAAACAGTCTCCAAATCATAAATATTAAATAATATTCCAAGTAATCCACATATTCACAGAAAGCATAATTTTCCTTTTAAATAAAAGAATAATCCACAGTTCAGTTCAGTTGCTCAGTTGTGTCTGACTCTTTGTGACCCCATGGATTGCAGCATGCCAGGGTTGCCTGTCCATGCCAGGGTTGCTCAAACTCATGTCCATTGAGTTGGTGATGCAATCCAGCCATCTCATCCTCTGTCATCCCCTTCTCCTCCTGCCTTCAGTCTTTCCCAGCATCAGAGTCTTTTCCAAGAGATCAGTTCTTCGCACCAGATGGCCAAAGTATTGGAGTTTCAGCTTCGGCATCAGTCCTTCCAGTGAATATTTAGGACTGATTTCCCTGAGGATTCATTGATATGATCTTGCAGTCCAAATGAAAATCCACAAATGAACCTCAAATTAGAACATATATAATAACTCAATGAGCCTTTAACTAAACCTAAATAAAGTTTCAAATCACAAAAGAAAACCAAATGTTATATAAAAACATTCAGTAAAACAGGAGCCTTGGCTATTTGGGGTACATGTGAGTGAGTCTGTCTCAAATTGTATTGTGAATGAAAAACATAGGTCAATATAACTGATTAGAAGAATGGATGATTTATTAAACTTTGTTTCCTGCAGTATGATAACGAAGTTAGTAAAGTGTTAATTAGATCTCATGTTGTCTTAGAAAGAGATAAGTCAATGTAATATATATAATCTCTTGCTTGTAATGAAGCAGCCTTGAGAGAGAAGGACCGTAGGAAAGCTACCATTAATGTGATGAATGGACAGAAAGCTCCTGTGTGTGGGCTGGGATATATAGCTAGAGTGGGAAGAGTTACAAAAGGTCTGAGTCTTGATCATGAACTTGACTTGTTGTAGCTGACAACTTGTTCGTGTATCATGGATCAATGACACCTCTTAATCCAACTCTTCACCTCAAGTACTCCCTAAAAAGATAGACTGGGGTCTGTTTTTTATACAACAGTGCATTTTTACTAGGGCCAACGGATATACTGGTTCATTTCTCCACAAGATTAAATAGTTTCCTTTCCCTCTTTTTGTTTTTTCTTGGCTTATATAAGATATAAAGACCAGATATGTGTGGGTCTGTTTCTGGACTCTGTATTCTGTTCCACTGACTTACAAGTCCATTGTTACGGCATTGCCCACGTGCGTAGTCATGTCTGACTCTTTGCGACCCCATAGCCTGTAGCCCACCAGGCTACAGACTCTTCTGTCCTACTTTCCAAGCAAGAATACTGTAGTGGCTTGCTGTTTCCTTTTCTAGGGGATCTTTCCAACCCAGGGACCTTGCCCACGTCTCCGCATCTCCTGCACTGGCAGGCAAATCCTTTACCAGTTTGCCACCTGGGAAGCCCCAGGCTTATATAAAAGTATGCCTAATTTAGAAGAAACAAGCTGGAGGACTTGGGAGAACTGAAATAAATGCCCTGTGTATTAATTGAAGATATGCTAGGAACCATCCTGCAGCAGCAAGTTAAATCTGAACTCTGCCTATGCATTTTCAACATTATTATCTAAAATGAGAGGATCAGAATAGGTTGTAAAGTGAAAGTCAAAGTTAAAGTCAAAGTGAAGTCGCTCAGTCGTGTCCAACTCTTTGTGACCCCATGGACTGTAGCCTACCAGGCCTCTCTGTCCGTGGGATTTTCCAGGCAAGAATACTGGAGTGGGTTTCCATTTTCTTCTCCAGGGGATCTTCCCAACCCAGGGATTGAACCCAGGTCTCCCGCAGTGCAAGCAGACGCTTTACCCTCTGAGCCCCCAGGGAAGCCCCCAGAATAGGTCTGGCACTGTAGTGTTTCATTTTGTTTGAGTCTGTGCTCTATTATAGAACATGATAAGCCAGAAACCAAACCATCATGGATTGGTTTGTGCACTGATGCCAAAAGAGCTCATCAGAGTCTGGCATATGGGGCATCTGAACAAGAAAATGGGTGTTAAGTATTTGGTTCTGTGTTTGGACTGCTTCACAAGTGGTGGATTTTGCTTGGTAATCTTAGAGATGGCAGGGAGCAGAAAGAGAACTGGAGAAGGCAATGGCATCCCACTCCAGTTCTCTTGCCTGGAAACTCCCATGGACGGAGGAGCCTGGTGGGCTGCAGTCCATGGGGTCGCTAAGAGTCGGACTCAACTGTGCGACTTCACTTTCACTCTTCACTTTCATGCATTGGAGAAGGAAATGGCAACCCACTCCAGTGTTCTTGCCTGGAGAATCCCAGGGACGGCAGAGCCCAGTGGGCTGCCGTCTGTGGGGTTGCACAGAGTCGGACATGACTGAAGCGACTTAGCAGCAGCAGCAGCAGCAGAAAGAGAACAGCTGTGGCCACTCTACCTGTAACTGGGCTAAATTACCTGCTTGGCCTTCCCACCTTCCCCATGTGAAAATTCATTTTTGGCTTCTTGGATGTTTTTCCAAACTGCTTAAAAGTTACTTGATGAGTTATTTCTAGTTTTGGAATGACATTGTTACTGATATAGCGCATTCACATTCAGTGAATATTGACTATATCTGTGTATCAAGCAACATATGGATTATATTCATTGAGATACAAAATAAAATAATGGGTAAGAGCAATTCTGAAGCCAGATCACACAGGTTCAAATGACAGCTCCTGCCATTTACAGTGTAGAAAATGCAGTTAAACTGCAGGCATCTAAACTCTACATGCTTTGTTTCCCTCATCTGTCATTGGGCACCTTATAGAAGCTAGCATGACTGTTGTTCTTTGTTCAGTCACTTAGTTGTACCCAACTCCTTGTGAACCCATGCACAGAAGCATACTTCCCTGTCCTTCACTGTCTCCTGGAGTTTGCTTAAACTCATGCCCATCGAATTGGTGATGCCTTCCAACCATTGCATCCTCTGTTCCCTTTTCCTTCTACCCTCAATCTTTTCCAGTGTCAGGGTCTTTTCCAATGAGTTGGTTCTTCGCATCAGGTGGCCAAAGATTGGAGCTTCAGCTTCAGCATCAGTCCTTCCAGTGAATATTCAGGGTTGATTTAAGATTGACTGGTTTGATCTCCTTGCTGTTCAAGGGACTCTCAAGAGTCTTCTCTAGCACCACAATTCAAAAGCATCAGTTCTTTGGTGCTCAGCCTTCTCTATGGTCCCACTCTCATATCTGTAGTAGTAGTAGTTTAGTTGCTAAGTCATGTCCGACTCTTGCGACCCCATGGACTATAGCTCTCCAGGTTTCTCTGTCTGTGGGATTTTCCAGGCAAGAATGCTGGAGTGGGTTGCA